>JBBPBX010008233.1:0-39620 GCA_038048925.1 Garcialebias charrua | reverse complement strand
TCCTCTGGACATGTCCAAACCACTGTCCCTCCTCTGGACATGTCCAAACCACTGTCCCTCCTCTGGACATGTCCAAACCACTGTCCCTCCTCTGGACATGTCCAAACCACTGTCCCTCCTCTGGACATGTCCAAACCACTGTCCCTCCTCTGGACATGTCCAAACCACTGTCCCTCCTCTGGACATGTCCAAACCACTGTCCCTCCTCTGGACATGTCCAAACCACTGTCCCTCCTCTGGACATGTCCAAACCACTGTCCCTCCTCTGGACATGTCCAAACCACTGTCCCTCCTCTGGACATGTCCAAACCACTGTCCCTCCTCTGGACATGTCCAAACCACTGTCCCTCCTCTGGACATGTCCAAACCACTGTCCCTCCTCTGGACATGTCCAAACCACTGTCCCTCCTCTGGACATGTCCAAACCACTGTCCCTCCTCTGGACATGTCCAAACCACTGTCCCTCCTCTGGACATGTCCAAACCACTGTCCCTCCTCTGGACATGTCCAAACCACTGTCCCTCCTCTGGACATGTCCAAACCACTGTCCCTCCTCTGGACATGTCCAAACCACTGTCCCTCCTCTGGACATGTCCAAACCACTGTCCCTCCTCTGGACATGTCCAAACCACTGTCCCTCCTCTGGACATGTCCAAACCACTGTCCCTCCTCTGGACATGTCCAAACCACTGCCTCCTCTGGACATGTCCAAACCACCTCCTCTGGACATGTCCAAACCACTGTTCCTCCTCTGGACATGTCCAAACCACTGTCCCTCCTCTGGACATGTCCAAACCACTCCCTCCTCTGGACATGTCCAAACCACTGTCCCTCCTCTGGACATGTCCAAACCACTGTCCCTCCTCTGGACATGTCCAAACCACTGTCCCTCCTCTGGACATGTCCAAACCACTGTCCCTCCTCTGGACATGTCCAAACCACTGTCCCTCCTCTGGACATGTCCAAACCACTGTCCCTCCTCTGGACATGTCCAAACCACTGTCCCTCCTCTGGACATGTCCAAACCACTGTCCCTCCTCTGGACATGTCCAAACCACTGTCCCTCCTCTGGACATGTCCAAACCACTGTCCCTCCTCTGGACATGTCCAAACCACTGTCCCTCCTCTGGACATGTCCAAACCACTGTCCCTCCTCTGGACATGTCCAAACCACTGTCCCTCCTCTGGACATGTCCAAACCACTGTCCCTCCTCTGGACATGTCCAAACCACTGTCCCTCCTCTGGACATGTCCAAACCACTGTCCCTCCTCTGGACATGTCCAAACCACTGTCCCTCCTCTGGACATGTCCAAACCACTGTCCCTCCTCTGGACATGTCCAAACCACTGTCCCTCCTCTGGACATGTCCAAACCACTGTCCCTCCTCTGGACATGTCCAAACCACTGTCCCTCCTCTGGACATGTCCAAACCACTGTCCCTCCTCTGGACATGTCCAAACCACTGTCCCTCCTCTGGACATGTCCAAACCATCTCAGTGTGTCCTCTCTAACTTTATCTCCCAGTTGTTCAACATGTGCTGTACCTCTGATGATCTCATTCCTGATCTTATCCATCCTTGTCACTCCTAAGGAGAACCTCAACATCTTCATTTCTGACACTTCCAGTTCTGTCTCCTGTCTTTTTGTCCATGTCTCTGTCTCCTGTCTTTTTGTCCATGTCTCTGTCTCCTGTCTTTTTGTCCATGTCTCTGTCTCCTGTCTTTTTGTCCATGTCTCCTGTCTTTTTGTCCATGTCTCTGTCTCCTGTCTTTTTGTCCATGTCTCTGTCTCCTGTCTTTTTGTCCATGTCTCTGTCTCCTGTCTTTTTGTCCATGTCTCTGTCTCCTGTCTTTTTGTCCATGTCTCTGTCTCCTGTCTTTTTGTCCATGTCTCTGTCTCCAGACCATACAACATAGCTGGTCTCACCACTGTCTTGTAAACTTGTCTCCATCCTGCCTGGACTCTCTTCTTCACCTCTTTACCACATTCACCATTTTTCTGGACAGTGGACCCCAAGTCGTTGAAGTCCTGCACCTTTGTGACCTCTGACCCTTGTAGCCTCACTGTTCCACAACTGTTTCAACTCTGAGCTGAAAACATTGATGCTAAATGAGGACAGATCTGACGGGTTTACCTGGTTGAGGACTTTCTGCAGGAAGGCGGTGCCCATTCGGTCCGCCAGGTGACGATACGCAGGATGAGACAGGAAGAACTTCCTCTCAGCCTGCAGAGCTGCCGTGATGTCTTTCCTCCCATCGATGTCTTTCTGACTGCGATTCACCACCCCGATGTAACCTGAGGCCAGAGAATGTCTCTTAAAGTCTCCAAGTGGACACCTGGACTCAGCTGTTTCTAACTGGAAACATGAAATAAAATAAAAAACGTTCAATACAGAAACAACTGGACTTTATTTGTAACAGAAGACGTTTCACTCTTCATCCGAGGAGCTTTCTCAACGTCTTCTGTTACAAATAAAGTCCAGTTGTTTCTGTATTGAACGTTTTTTGATTTTATGTCCTGGATGACTGAAGGCTGGTTTATACTTCTTGTTGCACGTCTTTTACCCCCGTTGAGTGAAAAAAAGTTGTGCAACTTCCGTGTGCACTCCCGCTGCGATCCAACGGTGACAGCCGTCCTATACATGGCCCCCAGTCAGCACTGCGAGGCGCGGAGGATGCGGCTCGCAGCGTGTGATTGGTTCAAAGTTTGTGGGCGTTTTTTGTTTGGATGTCAATATATGGTGTATCACACCGCTACCCGCTACTCTTCCAGAAGCCGGTTTTTGTTTTTGCTTTGACATGGAAAGTTTTGAAGAGAAACTTGTCTTGTGTAGATCTGGTCCTGTTCAGCGGGCGAACGTGCCAACGCCATTCGCGTCGTCTTTCCATGTTCACGGTCAATAACATAAGTATAAGGTCATTTTCTTCATCCTCGTCCTCCGACTCGTCATCCAACCTGAGAAGCATCTCTTTTGCCGCTTGCGCATACATTTTTTTCGTTGTGAACTGTAGAAAACTTCCTCCATCCATCAACAGTCATATTAGCTGTGCGCGTGACATATGCAGTGGGAGGGAAGCGGGAGGGATTACTATAATGTATCCCCCACATCGTTTCCAAGTATAAACACTTGGTGACACACACGCAATTACGTCATCGCTGGGCCGCAGCCGCACGTCTTGCATGAAGTATAAACAAAGCTTTAGTCTTCACCAGCAGACTGGAAACATGGACTCTGTTGTGTCTCCAAGTGAACCCTTGGGTTCTGATGTGTCCGACTGCACATCTGGGTGGACGACGCCGAGTCTGAGTTCACACCTGGACCTTAATCTGTCTTCATGTGGACATCTGGGGCCTCATGTACAAAGACTTGCGTGGATTTCCTACTGAAAAGTGACGTACGGTCAAATCCAGAAAAGTGTGTACGCACAAAAAAATCCAGATGTATCAAACTGTGCGTACACCGGAATCCACGCACATTCCTTTTGTACATCACAATTAACGTGGAACTGAGCGCACGTGAGACACCTCCCCTGACACGCCTTCATTTACATATGTTAAACAGATGCAAATTACTTCCTGCATGTGTGAAGGACATGTTTGTTTGATCCCTGCGCGATCAGAAATGATTTCTAGATTCAGGAAAATAATGAATTTAATATAATATGAGTGAGGAAAATAATCCTAAGTAAGAATAGTAATAAAATGTGTTCATCACGCAAAGAACGAGTGATTGTGTGTCGGTATTTGTGTGTGCGCGCACCCTGCTTTGGTGCGCAACGGCTCATCCATTCATTCTGAGTGAAAATATTAACTTTGCGCACGAGTTTATTACCATAATTACTGTAAACACAGAGGAACTTAGATGTTTGGTAGAACATAGATCTTTGTTTATTTAATAGATGATATGAAGAAACGGGTCTGTGCGTCTCAGTGGAGAGTTTTCATGACATGACGTGATGTTGGAGTCTCCAAACGCTGCGCGCGCCACAGCCTTGTGCGCAATCTGTTTGTCTGTGAAGCTTTTACTCTCCTACAAGTTATATATGGTGTACTTTCACGTGTCATTTTGGAGAAATCTACAATAAACGCAGATCATGAATCACCTCCAGCTGCCGTGTAACCGGTGAGGGTGCGCGCGCGCTCCAAAGCGCGACCACTCAGCCTTTGGAATCATATAGATGAGACATTCCATTGATCAGGCTTTGTGTGGACTGGACAGCCCTGATCGGCCTGCAGCTCCCTCATAGCTCGGGAACAGTTTGATCGCTGCTTATGTGCACGCGTGTCCAGAGCGCAGCAGTGCCAAACTGAAAAATGATTATTTCTGAAAACGGCTGATAAGCCATATCCTAGATCAGAAAATTATATCTGTTTATAAATAAATGCTCTGCGTGTTACACTATTTATTATATTCTCCAGTAAGGCTGAATGAATCCGTTCCTGTTGAATTTATTTTTGGCACAACTTTGCGCGTGCTTTATTTAACTGCGTCATGTGGATGTAATACTTGTTAATCGTGTGTTTGGTGGGAATATTAATCATTTTCACATCATGAACAGTTAATAATAATAATAATAATAATAATAATAATAATAATAATAATAATAATAATAATGAATTCAATTTATAACGCACTTTTCATTAATGAAATCTCAAAGTGCTACAAGGTGCAACAGAATTAAATGTCAATAAAACAATTAATAAAACAATTAAAATCAACAACAGTATCAGCTATGATCAAAAGTAGAATCATGAGGAGTAGAGTATGCTCGGTTGAAAAGAAAGGTCTTCAAGCTGCTCAGTCAACCACAGACTGTGGGGCTTCAGTTTCTCTGAATCACCTGTAAGTGTCGCCAAAGGAACAAGAACCACAGAAACGTGCGTACGCGTGCTCTGGAGCTGGCGTGGAAATGTACCTGGATGCGCACATATTCACGTTCAGTTCAGTTTTGATACATACGGGGTTTTGCGTGGATAGTGACGCACGCAAGGTTTTTGTGCGCACGCACGGTTGATACATGAGGCCCCTGGACTCTGCATGTTTCCTAGTAAACTCATGGACTCTGTTCTGGTTCTAATTGGACGCCTCAGTCTCTGAGAAAAATGACACACCTGTTTGCAGTAACTTCCCGTTTTAATCAACAAAGAACTGGTAACCAATCAGAAGTCAGGATTTGTTGTGATGTCATACCTCTGCGTAGCGGCAGAAGTTTGTTCTCCAGAATATCTCTGGCATCGGTTCCTTCGTCCATCAGGTCCAGTTTGGTGATGACGCCGATAGTCCTCATACCTGCAACACACACACACAAGCTTTACTCTCTAATTGAGGTGGACATGACCCAGGCAGATCTCAGAGTCAAGTTTGCAGGTGGACGTAGATTCAGACCTTGTGGATCTACCTCCTTGGCGATCTTCAAAGCATCCGAGTTGGCAAGGTCAGAGTTGGCTGGAGAAACCGCCAACAGGAGACAGTTGTCCTTGGTGACAAACTGCATGAGCATCTCTCTGATCTGGTGCTCGATGTCCGCCGGCTGGTCGCCCACCGGAACCTTCGTCATCCCCGGAAGGTCCACGAGGGTCAGGTTCAGCACTGCACACACGTAACGCAGTCAGCACAGGCACAGTGTTCCTGCCAGGTATCTTTAGAGCACGTCTGGTGAGGTACCGTTGGGAGAGTACACTCTCAGGTTGATGGGAACAGGACTGATTCCTTTGTTTTGTCCCGTCACTCGATCCGTTTCAGCCTCGATCTCCTGACGAACTTCATCAAAATCTGTGAACTTCTTCCCTTTGCAGTGCAGGAACTCTGCATATTCTGCTCGGTACAAATCACATCGGATCAATGACATCACATGAGATCAATACACCTCAAAATTAAACTGTGTCTCCTCAGTCTCACCAGTTGGACAGTTGATGAGCTGAAGTACCAAGGGGCGCCGAGTGACGATTCCTGAACCACGAGGAAGGAAGTCCCTGTTGGGAGGGAGCTTATTAATGCCACACCTACAAATGTACTTTTATAAACAAATAAATGAGGTTAACCTGTTAATAACTCAGGCTTGTGATGATCTGATGCAGAAGTGACGCAGCGTAAAAATCCACACTTCCTCAGACATTGACGTTTATAATTCTGTAACTCCCCTCTCCCATGAGGCCTGTTCTCAGAAGGTGGTAGACTCGCTGCTCTACTTTCACTCAACCAGGTCTTTATGTCTCTAAGGCAAGCTTGTTATATAAGAGTCTGATAGACTTCATCAGACTTCATGGATAACAACAACAGATCAGAGTAACAATGAAACTTTAGCTTGTGTTACCTAACGGAAGCATAAATAGGGTGAAGAGTCATGGTCCAAGCACTGAACCCTGAGGGACTCGGGTGACTATCTGGTGTAGGAAACATGATGAAAACAGATCTGGTTGACAGGCCACAGACTGACGATGTCCTCCGGATGGGGAACGAGACGTTTCTTCACTTAAAGAAACAAGTCCAGATGACATGATTTAACCATTTTTGATGATTAAAACCATTTTAGACATACAAAGTACTCCTGTGATGATAACCCCATGTTTAAACCTCTGTGATAGAATATTGTGATCAGTTGTATCAAATGTAGCACTGAGAGCTAACAGAATAAGAACAGACTTTAGATACCATCAAGTCATCAAGAAACTTGACCATTGCAGATGTTTCTAACCACTACTTATCCAATATACATGTCATTGATGATTTTTTAACGGTATCTACTCAACCGATGTCTGTCTGCTTGTTTTGTATATAATGTCTATAGAAACCTGTCTTATCCTGATGGTTTTGAACTCTCAACATCTATTTATTGTGATTGTAGTTTTCTTTATTTTCATTTTTGATGAATGCAAATGCTTATTATGAATTACCATGTGACGTGTGCTGCTGACCACTTGACCAGGTCACCCTTGTAAAAGAGATCTCGATCTCAATGGGCTCTACCTGGTTAAATAAAGGTGATTGATTGATTGATTGATTGATTGATATAGACTTTCATTAGTACCTTTTACCAGTTCTGTTTCTGTGCTGTGATGGTTCAGACCCTGACTGACTCTCCTCAAGCACAGTATTTCTGTACAAACATGGGAAAGGCCATTGCAAATGAGCCTGATCTTTAAATGTGATAGTATATTTGTACCACCTAGCATGTTTCCCTGTATATCCATCAATCCATCCATTTTCTCCCTCTTGTTCTGAAGGCAGGTCGCGGGGGCAGCAGCTTGAGCAGGGAGGCCCAGACCTCTCTTTCCACAGCCACCACTTCCAGCTCTTCTGGGAGGACCCCAAGGGGTTCCCAGGCCAACAGAGAGACGTAAAGAACAAAACAGCAGAGATGGAATCCTGAGGCCACAGAACTGGACTCCCTCCATTCCCTGGATGCACCTAGAAATTCAGCTTGAATTCAGATCAGAGGCTGTTCCTTCCAATCACGCCCTCCAGGTCCCACTGTCATTACCCACGTGGGTCCCCCAGCAGAACAAGGGAGTCCCCAGCTGGAGCCCCTTCCAGCACCTTTACCAAGGACTCCAAGAAGGCTGGATACTCTGAAATGTCATTTGGCGTATGGGCACAAATGACCATCAGCGTCCATCTCTATACTCGAAAGAGCAGGGAGCCACCCTCTCATCTACCACAGAAAACTCCAACACACAGGCACCGAGTCGGGGGGGCTACAAGTCGACCCATGCAAGCTCAGTGCCTCGCACCATGGGCCGCTCCAGAGTGGAACAAAGTCCAGCCCCTCTTTCTTAAGGAGATTGGTTCCAGAGCCCATGCTGTGCGTGGAGGTGAGCCCAATCGGTTCCTCTCAATCTCACTGAACCTGTGCGTGTTTCCCTACATAAATAAACAATAAATAAAATGAACAATCAGTGGAGTTGCAATAGTTTTCTCAATAATTTTTTTAATAAGAGGGACTGGATAAAGGTCAGTTATTGGTACATAACTATTCACTTCAAGACTAATTGATTAGATCTAAAATGGGGATGCTAATGAAGTAAAATGCCTATTTCAACCGACAGTCCAAACATAGATCAGGCTCCAGTTGGGAGGTTGGTGGTAACTTTTAGGGATGCACCGATCCACATTTCTTACTTCCGATCCGATCCGATACTTAAATCTGGTTATCGGCCGATACCGATACTTTCCAATCCGATGCGGTTCAGGTATATGAGGCTGTAATAATGAATATTTTGAACTGAGACTACTTTCTTAACATTGTGTGAGTTAAACCCAATGAAGAGACTCTGGGTCTCACAACAGGAAACCCAAACTTTAACAGCACACAAGAGGCAGGTCTATATCACAGACGTCCTTCTCACTCATGGTGCAGCTGGAAAACTAAAATACCGCTAAGCATTATGGGAAAGACAACAAAATCCACTCCTGTAGTGGTTAAGGGGAGTGGACTGTGTTGTCTTTCCCATAATGCTTAGCGGTTTTTCAGTTTTCCAGCTGCACCATGAGTGAGAAGGACGTCTGTGATATAGACCTGCCTCTTGTGTGCTGTTAAAGTTTGGGTGTTTCCTGTTGTGAGGCCCAGAGTGTCTTCATTAGATTTAACTCACACAATGTTAAGACGGCAGTCACAGAATATGGTGGAACACAAGTGCTCTTTGAAGCCGGATCGGAAATATCGGCAGGTTGGATCGGAAAATCCGATACTTAAATTATGCTGGTATCGGATACCGATACTGGATCGGATCGGCCCCATCCCTATTGTCCACAACTGAAATAATTTTGTTTATAAAGAATCTCACAAAGTCATCACTACTGGGAGTTATAGAGAAACGAGGTTAAACAGAAACCTGGGGTTGTTCTCTCTGTTAAAGATAAATAGAGTTCTAGCTTTACGGAGGGCTTCTTGTTTCCAGGTTAGATACAGTTCTTCTGCTAGTGGAGCGCCATTTTATTTTTAATTTTCTTGAAAGAGGGTTAGAGTCAACTTCCTGTGATTGATTACTTTCTTTTTCAGAGGGGCTACTTTGTGGATGATGTTGACGTTGTCAACACGATAATCAGTGTCAGGAAGTCAAATGAAGATGGCTGCTCTCTGTTCCACTGCTCTGTGAGACAGAAGAAATCTCTGCTAAACACCTCCTGCAGTGACATCATCTGCGAGGTTGCAGGTTCAAGCCCAGGTTGCACCAAGAAGGGCACCTGGTGGTAAAAAGTTGCTAAACCTGTCTTGCAGGTTTTGCTCACTGTGGCATCCCCTACAGAAGAAAAACATCAAAAATGTTCTGATCAAAGAAGTTTGCTCCACATTTTACTGCTCCACATTTTACTGCTCCACATTTTACTGCTACACATTTTACTGCTCCACATTTTACTGCTCCACATTTTACTGCTCCACATTTTTCTGCTCCACATTTTACTGCTCCACATTTTACTGCTCCACATTTTACTGCTCCACATTTTTCTGCTCCACATTTTACTGCTCCACATTTTTCTGCTCCACATTTTACTGCTCCACATTTTACTGCTCCACATTTTTCTGCTCCACATTTTACTGCTCCACATTTTACTGCTCCACATTTTACTGCTCCACATTTTTCTGCTCCACATTTTACTGCTCCACATTTTTCTGCTCCACATTTTTCTGCTCCACATTTTTCTGCTCCACATTTTACTGCTCCACATTTTTCTGCTCCACATTTTTCTGCTCCACATTTTTCTGCTCCACATTTTACTGCTCCACATTTTTCTGCTCCACATTTTTCTGCTCCACATTTTTCTGCTCCACATTTTTCTGCTCCACATTTTACTGCTCCACATTTTTCTGCTCCACATTTTACTGCTCCACATTTTTCTGCTCCACATTTTACTGCTCCACATTTTTCTGCTCCACATTTTACTGCTCCACATTTTTCTGCTCCACATTTTACTGCTCCACATTTTTCTGCTCCACATTTTACTGCTCCACATTTTACTGCTCCACATTTTACTGCTCCACATTTTTCTGCTCCACATTTTACTGCTCCACATTTTTCTGCTCCACATTTTTCTGCTCCACATTTTTCTGCTCCACATTTTACTGCTCCACATTTTTCTGCTCCACATTTTTCTGCTCCACATTTTTCTGCTCCACATTTTTCTGCTCCACATTTTTCTGCTCCACATTTTTCTGCTCCACATTTTTCTGCTCCACATTTTTCTGCTCCACATTTTACTGCTCCACATTTTTCTGCTCCACATTTTTCTGCTCCACATTTTCTGCTCCACATTTTTCTGCTCCACATTTTTCTGCTCCACATTTTTCTGCTCCACATTTTTCTGCTCCACATTTTACTGCTCCACATTTTTCTGCTCCACATTTTACTGCTCCACATTTTTCTGCTCCACATTTTTCTGCTCCACATTTTTCTGCTCCACATTTTACTGCTCCACATTTTACTGCTCCACATTTTACTGCTCCACATTTTTCTGCTCAGTCCACGGCAAAACCACGAGTTTGATAAAAACGACATTAAAGCTGAACATCACGACTTCATCAGGATTCACTGAGACGGCTGAAAACTGAGACAAGACCCTGGAGGACGAGTCAGGACGAGTCAGGAGGACGAGTCAGGACGAGTCAGGAGGACGAGTCAGGAGGACGAGTCAGGACGAGTCAGGAGGACGAGTCAGGACGAGTCAGGAGGACGAGTCTGGACGAGTCAGGAGGACGAGTCAGGAGAACGAGTCAGGAGGACGAGTCAGGAGGACGAGTCAGGAGGACAAGTCAGGAGGACGAGTCAGGACGAGTCAGGAGGACAAGTCAGGAGGACGAGTCAGGACGAGTCAGGACGAGTCAGGAGGACGAGTCAGGAGAACGAGTCAGGAGGACGAGTCAGGAGGACGAGTCAGGACGACTCAAGAGAACGAGTCAGGAGGACAAGTCAGGACGAGTCAGGAGAACGAGTCAGGAGGACAAGTCAGGACGAGTCAGGAGGACGAGTCAGGAGAACGAGTCAGGATGAGTCAGGAGAACGAGTCAGGACGAGTCAGGAGGACGAGTCAGGAGGACGAGTCAGGAGGACGAGTCAGGAGGACGAGTCAGGACGAGTCAGGAGGACGAGTCAGGACGAGTCAGGACGAGTCAGGAGGACGAGTCAGGACGAGTCAGGACGAGTCAGGAGGACGAGTCAGGACGAGTCAGGACGAGTCAGGAGGACGAGTCAGCACGAGTCAGGACGAGTCAGGAGGACGAGTCAGGAGGAGGAGTCAGGACGAGTCAGGAAGACAAGTCAGGACGAGTCAGGACGAGTCAGGACGAGTCAGGACGAGTCAGGAGGATGAGTCAGGACGAGTCAGGAGGACGAGTCAGGACGAGTCAGGAGGACGAGTCAGGAGGACGAGTCAGGAGGACGAGTCAGGAGGACGAGTCAGGAGGATGAGTAAGGAGGACGAGTCAGGACGAGTCAGGAGGATGAGTCAGGACGAGTCAGGACGAGTCAGGAGGAGTCACGACAAGTCAGGATGAGTCAGGACGAGTCAGGACGAGTCACGACGAGTCAGGACGAGTCAGGAGGAGTCAGGAGGAGTCACGACGAGTCAGGACTAGTCAGGATGAGTCAGGAGGACGAGTCAGGACGAGTCAGGAAGACGAGTCAGGACGAGTCAGGAGGACGAGTCAGGACGAGTCAGGACGAGTCAAGAGGACGAGTCAGGACGAGTCAGGACGAGTCGGGAAGACGAGTCAGGATGAGTCAGGAAGACTAGTCAGGATGAGTCAGGAGGACGAGTCAGGACGAGTCAGGACGAGTCAGGACGAGTCAGGAGGACAAGTCAGGACGAGTCAGGAGGACGAGTCAGGAAGAGTCAGGAGGACGAGTCAGGAGGACGAGTCAGGACGAGTCAGGAGGACGAGTCAGGAGGACGAGTCAGGAGGACGAGTCAGGACGAGTCAGGAAGAGTCAGGAGGACGAGTCAGGACGAGTCAGGACGAGTCAGGACGAGTCAGGAGGACGAGTCAGGACGAGTCAGGAGGACGAGTCAGGACGACTCAGGACGAGTCAGGAGGACGAGTCAGGACGAGTCAGGAGGACGAGTCAGGATGACGAGTCAGCACAGGAAACGCTTCTCATTTTATTTTTGTAATAATAATTATAACAATATTAATCAGACAAGGATCCATTGCTCAGAAAAGCTGCAGCTTGAGGAGAAGCTCCGTCACGACTTCCTGACTGTGTGTGTGTGTGTGTGTTTCTCCTGCAGTCTCACACACGTATTGTCATGCAATGCTTTGCTGAAACGCTCCTGGGTCATGTGACCATCAGGAGCCAATGGGAGCAGAGATGCAGTCAGAGAGCTCCGCCTCAGGCTGAGGATAAAAATATTCAGCCAATCAGGCGTCAGCTGCCAGAAGGAATCAAACTACAGACCATCAGAGGAGACGCTGGTGACGACGCCTACAGCCTCTGAGGAGTTCTGTGAGAACAACTGGACCTGCCGTGTTCTGGTTCTGACTGACAGAACTCCGTGTTCAGTCCAAACATACTTGGCTCATATTAGAGACACACAAATCCATGAAGCCCTCAAGAGGACTCGGTCTGAAGAACTGTGACTCAACAACTGTCCAAACCAGACGACTTGGTTCTGACACTCGGAATCGGTCCAACAACTGGTGCTGGAACCTCAACACAATGAACAACATCTAAACGAGTCCCAACATCTGAACGAGTCGGAACATCTGAACGAGTCAGAACATCTGAACGAGTCAGAACATATGAAGGAGTCAGAACATCTGAACGAGTTAGAACATATGAAGGAGTCAGAACATCTGAACGAGTTAGAACATATGAACGAGTCAGAACATCTGAACGAGTCAGAACATATGAACGAGTCAGAACATATAAACGAGTCCCAACATCTGAACGAGTCCCAACATCTGAACGAGTCGAAACATCTGAACGAGTCAGAACATATGAACGAGTCCCAACATCTGAACGAGTCCCAACATCTGAACGAGTCAGAATATCTGAACGAGTCCCAACATCTGAACGAGTCCCAACATCTGAACGAGTCCCAACATCTGAACGAGTCAGAACATCTGAACGAGTCCCAACATCTGAACGAGTCCCAACATCTGAACGAGTCCCAACATCTGAACGAGTCAGAACATCTGAACGAGTCAGAACATCTGAACGAGTCCCAACATCTGAACGAGTCCCAACATCTGAACGAGTCAGAACATCTGAACGAGTCAGAATATCTGAACGAGTCACAACATCTGAACGAGTCAGAACATCTGAACGAGTCCCAACATCTGAACGAGTCAGAACATCTGAACGAGTCCCAACATCTGAACGAGTCCCAACATCTGAACGAGTCCCAACATCTGAACGAGTCAGAACATCTGAACGAGTCCCAACATCTGAACGAGTCCCAACATCTGAACGAGTCCCAACATCTGAACGAGTCAGAACATCTGAACGAGTCCCAACATCTGAACGAGTCGAAACATCTGAACGAGTCAGAACATATGAACGAGTCCCAACATCTGAACGAGTCGAAACATCTGAACGAGTCAGAACATCTGAACGAGTCAGAATATCTGAACGAGTCCCAACATCTGAACGAGTCCCAACATCTGAACAAGTCAGAACATCTGAACGAGTCCCAACATCTGAACGAGTCGAAACATCTGAACGAGTCGAAACATCTGAACGAGTCAAAACATCTGAACGAGTCAGAATATCTGAACGAGTCCCAACATCTGAACGAGTCCCAACATCTGAATGAGTCCCAACATCTGAACGAGTCAGAACATCTGAACGAGTCCCAACATCTGAACGAGTCGAAACATCTGAACGAGTCAGAACATATGAACGAGTCCCAACATCTGAACGAGTCCCAACATCTGAACGAGTCAGAACATCTGAACGAGTCAGAATATCTGAACGAATCCCAACATCTGAACGAGTCCCAACATCTGAACGAGTCAGAACATCTGAACGAGTCCCAACATCTGAACGAGTCGAAACATCTGAACGAGTCGAAACATCTGAACGAGTCAAAACATCTGAACGAGTCAAAACATCTGAACGAGTCAGAACATCTGAACAAGTCCCAACATCTGAACGAGTTCCAACATCTGAACGAGTCGAAACATCTGAACGAGTCAGAACATCTGAACGAGTCAGAACATCTGAACGAGTCAGAACATCTGAACGAGTCGAAACATCTGAACGAGTCAGAACATCTGAAAGAGTCGGAACATCTGAACGAGTCGGAACATCTGAACGAGTCGGAACATCTGAACGAGTCCCAACATCTGAACGAGTCGAAACATCTGAACGAGTCGAAACATCTGAACGAGTCAAAACATCTGAACGAGTCAAAACATCTGAACGAGTCAGAACATCTGAACGAGTCCCAACATCTGAACGAGTCCCAACATCTGAACGAGTCAGAACATCTGAACGAGTCCCAACATCTGAACGAGTCGAAACATCTGAACGAGTCGGAACATCTGAACGAGTCGGAACATCTGAACGAGTCGGAACATCTGAACGAGTCGAAACATCTGAACGAATCAAAACATCTGAACGAGTCGGATCATCTGAACAAGTCAGAACATCTGAACGAGTCGGAACATCTGAACGAGTCCCAACATCTGAACGAGTCGGAACATCTGAACGAGTCAAAACATCTGAACGAGTCCCAACATCTGAACGAGTCGGAAAATCTGAACGAGTCGGAACATCTGAACGAGTCGGAACATCTAAACGAGTCAGAACATCTGAACGAGTCGGATCATCTGAACAAGTCAGAACATCTGAACAAGTCAGAACATCTGAACAAGTCCCAGCATCTGAACGAGTCACATCTAAACAAGTCGGAACATCTGAACGAGTCAAAACATCTGAACGAGTCGGAACATCTGAACGAGTCCAAACATCTGAACGAGTCCCAACATCTGAACGAGTCCCAACATCTGAACGAGTCAGAACATCTGAACGAGTCCCAACATCTGAACGAGTCACAACATCTGAACGAGTCAAAGCATCCGAACGAGTCGAAACATCTGAACGAGTCGGAACATCTGAACAAGTCCCAACATCTGAACGAGTCGGAACAGCTGAACGAGTCAAAACATCTGAACGAGTCGGAACATCTGAACGAGTCCAAACATCTGAACGAGTCCCAACATCTGAACGAGTCCCAACATCTGAACGAGTCGGAACATCTGAACGAGTCCCAACATCTGAACAAGTCACAACATCTGAACGAGTCAAAGCATCTGAACGAGTCGAAACATCTGAACGAGTCGGATCATCTGAACAAGTCAGAACATCTGAACAAGTCAGAACATCTGAACGAGTCGGAACATCTGAACGAGTCCTAACATCTGAACGAGTCGGAACAGCTGAACGAGTCCCAACATCTGAACGAGTCGGAACATCTGAACGAGTCGGAACATCTGAACAAGTCAGAACATCTGAACGAGTCGGAACATCTGAACGAGTCAAAACATCTGAACGAGTCGGATCATCTGAACAAGTCAGAACATCTGAACAAGTCAGAACATCTGAACAAGTCCCAGCATCTGAACGAGTCACATCTGAACGAGTCGGAACATCTGAACGAGTCAAAACATCTGAACGAGTCGGAACATCTGAAAAAGTCAGAACATCTGAACGAGTTAGAACATCTGAACGAGTCACAACATCTGAAAGAGTCACAACATCTGAACGAGTCAACACATCTGAACGAGTCGGAACATCCGAACGAGTCAAAACATCTGAACGAGTCGGAACATCTGAACGAGTCAGAACATCTGAACGAGTCAGAACATCTGAACGAGTCGGAACATCTGAACGAGTCGGAACATCTGAACGAGTCGGAACATCTGAACGAGTCGGAACATCAGAACGAGTCGGATCATCTGAACGAGTCGGATCATCTGAACAAGTCAGAACATCTGAACAAGTCAGAACATCTGAACGAGTCGGAACATCTGAACAAGTCAGAACATCTGAACGAGTCGGAACATCTGAACGAGTCCCAACATCTGAACGAGTCAGAACATCTGAACGAGTCAAAACATCTGAACGAGTCCCAACATCTGAACGAGTCGGAACATCTGAACGAGTCGGAACATCTGAACAAGTCGGAACATCTGAACGAGTCGGAACATCTGAACGAGTTAGAACATCTGAACGAGTCGGATCATCTGAACAAGTCAGAACATCTGAACAAGTCAGAACATCTGAACAAGTCCCAGCATCTGAACGAGTCACATCTAAACAAGTCAGAACATCTGAACGAGTCAAAACATCTGAACGAGTCGGGACATCTGAACGAGTCCAAACATCTGAACGAGTCCCAACATCTGAACGAGTCCCAACATCTGAACGAGTCCCAACATCTGAACGAGTCCCAACATCTGAACGAGTCACAACATCTGAACGAGTCAAAGCATCCGAACGAGTCGGAACATCTGAACGAGTCCCAACATCTGAACGAGTCGGAACAGCTGAATGAGTCGGAAAAGCTGAACGAGTCAAAACATCTGAACGAGTCGGAACATCTGAACGAGTCCAAACATCTGAACGAGTCCCAACATCTGAACGAGTCCCAACATCTGAACGAGTCCCAACATCTGAACAAGTCACAACATCTGAACGAGTCAAAGCATCTGAACGAGTCGAAACATCTGAACGAGTCAGAACATCTGAACAAGTCAGAACATCTGAACGAGTCGGAACATCTGAACGAGTCCCAACATCTGAACGAGTCGGAACAGCTGAACGAGTCAAAACATCTGAACGAGTCCCAACATCTGAACGAGTCGGAACATCTGAACGAGTCGGAACATCTGAACAAGTCAGAACATCTGAACGAGTCGGAACATCTGAACGAGTCAAAACATCTGAACGAGTCGGATCATCTGAACAAGTCAGAACATCTGAATAAGTCAGAACATCTGAACAAGTCCCAGCATCTGAACGAGTCACATCTGAACGAGTCAAAACATCTGAACGAGTCGGAACATCTGAAAAAGTCAGAACATCTGAACGAGTCACAACATCTGAAAGAGTCAACACATCTGAACGAGTCAACACATCTGAACGAGTCGGAACATCCGAACGAGTCAAAACATCTGAACGAGTCGGAACATCTGAACGAGTCGGAACATCTGAACGAGTCAGAACATCTGAACGAGTCGGAACATCTGAACGAGTCGGAACATCTGAACGAGTCAGAACATCTGAACGAGTCAGAACATCTGAACGAGTCAAAACATCTGAACGAGTCAGATCATCTGAACGAGTCAGAACATCTGAACGAGTCAGAACATCCGAACGAGTCTGAACATCTGGACAAGACCCAACATCTGAACAAGTCCCAACATCTGAACGAGTCAAAACATCTCAACGAGTTAGAACATCTGAACGAGTCGGAACATCTGAATGAGTCGGAACATCTGAACGAGTCGCAACATCTGAACGAGTCGGAACATCTGAACGAGTCAGAACATCTGAACGAGTCGGAACATATGAACAAGTCAAAACATCTGAACGAGTCGGAACATCTGAACGAGTCAAAACATCTGAACGAGTCAAAACATCTGAACGAGTCGGAACATCTGGAAAAGTCAGAACATCTGAACGAGTCAGAACATCTGAACGAGTCACAACATCTGAACGAGTCACAACATCTGAATGAGTCGGAACATCTGAACGAGTCAGAACATCTGAACGAGTCGGAACATCTGAACGAGTCAGAACATCTGAACGAGTCAGAACATCTGAACGAGTCAGAACATCTGAACGAGTCGTAGAACATCTGAACGAGTAATAACATCTGAAGGAGTTGCAACATCTGAACGAGTTGCAACATCTGAACGAGTTGCAACATTTGAACGAGTCACAACATCTGAACGAGGCGCAACATCTGAACAAGTTGCAACATCTGAACGAGTCGGAACATCTGAACAAGTAATAACATCTGAACGAGTCAGAACATCTGAACGAGTCGGAACATCTGAACGAGTCGCAACATCTGAACGAGTCACAACATCTGAACGAGTCGGAACATCTGAACGAGTCGGAACATCTGATCGGGTCACATCATCTGAACGAGTCAGAACATCTGAATGAGTCGCAACATCTGAACGAGTCAGAACATCTGAACGAGTCGCAACATCTGAACGAGTCGCAACATCTGAACGAGTCAGAACATCTGAACAAGTCAGAACATCTGAACGAGTCGCAACATCTGAACGAGTTTCAAAACCTGAACGAGTTTCAAAACCTGAACGAGTCAGAACATCTGAACGAGTCACAACATCTGAACGAGTCACAACATCTGAACGAGTTTCAACACCTGAACGAGTCAGAACACCTGAACGAGTCGGAACATCTGAACGAGTCAGAACATCTGAACGAGTCGGAACATCTGAACGAGTCAGAACATCTTAACGAGTCGGAACATCTGAGATTAGACCATTCAGAGTTGAATCAAGTCTGAAGAGTCTAAACAAGTCAAGAGTATGAATGAGTCAGATCAGGCAGTGTTGGCTGAACAGTCAGCTGGAACAGACCTTCAAGAACCCCCAGACCTTCAGGGTCCATCAGACCTTCAGGGTCCATCAGACCTTCAGGGTCCCCCAGACATTCAGGGTCCATCAGACCTTCAGGGTCCATCAGACCTTCAGGGTCCATCAGACCTTCAGGGTCCATCAGAACTTCAGGGTCCATCAGACCTTCCACAGTGGGTGTTACACAACAGGACAAACTGTCCTGACTACCACTGGGAGAATTTATCCCCGAGTCTTACCTGACAGGATCACCGACCGGAACATGAGTTCTTAAAGGTTCGCCCCACACGTCTCAGGTGAGGACAGGTAGGTTCTCTTACAGCTCTGGTCCAGGGTCTTCATCACGTGATCAGAACACCTGACCTGAAACCAGCCGCTGCAGCATCAGAACCAGCAGATCAAACACGGACCGCCGTCACGTGACAGCGCCCGGTCCCGGTTCTGACACACGTGATGTCCGGCCCGGTTCGACGGTACTCACTTGCCCACGAAGTTCTCCAGCACGGAGCTCTTCCCGGCGCTCTGTCCGCCCACCACTGCGATCTGCGGCAGGTCCAGCTCCGCGTTCTGCCCGATGGAGGAGAAGGCGTCCTGCAGCTGGTTGACCAGCGGGATCAGGTCCTCCATGCCCCGGTTCCCCATGATGAGGAGGCCCGGTCCGGTCCGGTGCTGAGGAGGAGGATGAGGATGCTCCTGCAGCTCTGTGACCTTCAGATCCTCCTCCTCTTCAGAGCTCTGCTGCAGGGAGGGAACGCGCGCGCGTGCACTCACAGAACCGGTTCGTGCCTTCACAATAAAATCAAAAAAGGCGTTCAATACAGAAACTGGACTTTATTTGTAACAGAAGTAAATATATATATAAATATATATATTTATATTTTATAAATATATATATTTATAAAGTATATATATATTTATACTTTATAAATATATATATATATTTATAAAGTATATATATATATTTATACTTTATAAATATATATATATTTATAAAGTATAATACTATATATAAATATATATATTTATACTTTATAATTATATAAAGTCCAGTCGTTTGTGTATTGAACGCCTTTTTTGATTTGATCATGTCCTGGAGGACTGAGAATCTACACCAGCATACTTCACAATAAAAGCACGGATGTTTTATTTTGCAGTTTGGGTTCAAACGGGGCCTTCCGGACATCCGGGAACCTCAGAGTGCAGGTTGGTCAACGAGGGAACACCCATATATCTATGGGAACACCAATAAAACTTTTAATTAAATTAATCAAATTAATTTTTTTTTAACCCAGTTTAGGTGAAAAAAAAAATAGTTTCATTTCCGGCTTCAAAGCTCAGCAGCGCCACCTGCTGCTCAGAATGGCCCTCATGCACGAAAATGTTCTTATTCTTATCCTAAATTTCTCCTACTTTTGTTCGTACGAAGCGTTCGTACGAACATGCCACGTCAGAACCAACAAAGTCTTCTATCCACAGGAAAAGCGTGTAAACGGGCTGCTTAAAGGTGATGAATTCCACCTGTTCTACTCACCTGCGCGTGCTCGCGTGAAGGTAATTTACATAATTTCCACCCCTCAAAACACCATATAAGGCCACGCTTCCTGCCTTCTGACAGCAGGAAGTGTCCATTCATTCAAACTCATGAAGTAAAATGAGGAACTTCACGCGTTCGGAGATCTGCTCTCAGTCGCGCTGTGGCTACCCCCCCCCCCCCCTGCAGGTGTCGGATGGTCAAATATCTTTAATGTTAGTGTAAAGTTTGTAAACAACTGTGTAGTTTCACTTATTCAGAAGAGCTGTGGCGCACCGCTGCCCCCACCCCCCCGCAAGTGTCGGATGGTCAAATATCTCTAATTTTAGTGTACTGTGTTACATTATAGTTTCACTTATTCAGAAGAGCTGTGGCGCACCGCTACCCCCCCACCCCCCGCAAGTGTCGGATGTGTTTTTCAACAGAAGCATTTTAAAATGTCTCTAAACTACAGTTAACTTCATATTAATATTGTAGTGCATGCTGTGTGTCCCGTGGGTCGTACAGTATCAGAAATCAAGAATAAATGGTTTGATCTGAAAATGGCTTCAAACAAACGTCTCGCCGCAGCACGGACAGGTGGACAGTCTGCGAGATGGAGCAGACTTACTGCAAGACGCGCGATGATCCACACTCAGATGACAGTGCGCCCGCAGTCAACAGGCAGCTTAAATAAAAAATGACATGAAACGAATGAATAAGCTGGTTTCGCTTTGTTCTCCCCTCTCTCTGCGGTGCTGTGTGTGTGTGTGTGTGTGTGTGTCGTGTGTGTGTGTGTGTCTGCTCGACAGTCGCGCGGCGTGGGGGGGGGCATGCCGACACTGGCGCGGGGGGACCCCGTGCCCACTGTTGGCACGGGGTGGGGGGGCGTGTGCCACACCACGCGCGGGGGCGCACGGTGGTCGAGTGGGGCGCGGGGGGGGGGGTTTGAAGCCGCTTTCTTTTAATTTAACAAATTTGTGTCGTTGCATTTAATTCTTTTTAAACTCAGAATATTTTCTAAATAACGAAATATAAGTGATTAGTGATGGAAATCCATCTGGATAACGGCGGACCGACTGCTCGTAAAATATACGACAGGTCCAGACCACACGTACATTTTGTTCGTATCTGAAAAAAATCTTAGGATACGAAAACATTGTTGGATGCCACAAATGATCCTAAATCACTCGTACGCACAGGATAAGCACATATCTGTGCGTACGAACGGTTTGTGCATGAGGCCCAATGTTTTTATTTATTTATTTATTGGTTCATTTCAAATTTAAAACAAAAAAATTATTTTTTCTTAATATGGTTTTGTAAATATAACAAATTTAAAATTAAAGGAAGCAGAAGAAGAAAAAATCTTATAGTATGTGCCCCTTTTAAAACAAAATCAATTCAATCAATTTTAAACAATAATTATCTGTGAACCAATTTTGTAACTTATTACAATTCACAAATATATGGTAGTTATAATTTTCACCATCTATATATTTTTTCAAGAGTTCACTCTTAATAATTCTTTAAATATAAACACAGACTTAGCCTGTTTGACATTATTATCCAAACCATTCCACTATGCCCTGTATTAAAGTAGACCTACTCCTAAAACTTTTTCTATAACGTGGTTTAACAAAAATGTCAGTTCCCTTGAGGTTATAACTGCTTTGTCTCTTTACAAAATGTTTTTGAATATTCTGAGGTAGTGTTTGATTCTGTGCTTTATATAGTAAAATAATATTACAGTATACTGTATTCCACCAGATCATAGAACTTCAATAGTTTCATTTTAGAAAACAATATATTAGATGGATGACAAATGCCCTCTTGTTATGATTCTTATAACTCATTTCTGTAAGATAATAATAGTTATAGTTCTACACGCTATTCCCCAAACATCAACATAGTAATTCAAATGTGGTACAATTATTGCATTATACAGCAAATACAGAGCTTTATTGTTCAATAAGTCCTTCACTCTGTATAATACAGCCGTGGATTTAGATATTCTTGTTTTAACAGAATTTATGTGCTGCTTCAAAGACAGTTATCATCAATAATTATTCCCAAGAACTTCCGTTTCATTCACTCTATATGTTTATAACAAGATACAATCTGAAGAAATGTCATTAAATGCTCTCATTTATTATTCTTACACAATGTTTAAATATTTCATGAGCTTCAACAAAGATAAAAAACTGTTAAAGCTGACATGTGTGAAACTAAAGAAAACACAAGAGTTATAAACGTCATAAATTAATGTTTTATTAGAACTTGGTCAATTATCCAAGAATGAAAGGAGTTTCTGAAAATAAAAATAACTTTGAAGTTGATGTCAGCAACAGGTGAGGAGGTGCTCCAGGTGTGTCCCAGGAGACACAGACCCTGGACAGACTCCGTCTCTCATCTGGTCTGGGGACACCTTGCAGTCTCCCAGAAGAGCTGGATGCTGCCCCCCAGACCCGAGTCCAGAAACAGATGCTGGACAGATGTTCAGCAGCACGTCAGAACCAGGAGGACGTCGCTGATGAGGTTCACCATCATCAGGACAGGAAGACCCACATCCAGTCCAACTGAAGAATCAGAAACATCTGGTGCTTCATGAAACATCTGGTGCTTCATGAAACATCTGGTGCTTCATGAAACATCTGGTGCTTCATGAAACATCTGGTGCTTCATGAAACATCTGGTGCTTCATGAAACATCTGGTGCTTCATGAAACATCTGGTGCTTCGTGAAACATCTGGTGCTTCGTGAAACATCTGGTGCTTCATGAAACATCTGGTGCTTCATGAAACATCTGGTGCTTCATGAAACAATCCAGCAGATCCAGGACTGTTGGACAGAACCTCCTTCAGCCCGTCTCCTCGGGTCCTGTTGGACCTGGAACAGGTCTAAACATGTTGATGACATCATTTTGTCCATTTTGTTTTTGTTTCAACATTTTATTTGTTCTCTTTGATGTTCATGTTTTTATTGATGTCTTCACAGATAAAACATTTCCGGGTCACGACTTTAAAAACTGACAGGAAACTCCAGTGAGGTTAAAAACGGCGAGGAGCTCGGTGACGTCGCACTTCCTGTTGGAGGAGCTCGGTGACGTCACACTTCCTGTTGGAGGAGCTCGGTGACGTCACACTTCCTGTTGGAGGAGCTCGGTGACGTCGCACTTCCTGTTGGAGGCGGTCTCTGGCGCCCCGCTCTCTCTTTGGCAGAAAGAATCACTTTGATGATTTTCAATAAATAAAATATTTTGAGTTCTGATCCTGGACCAGGTCAGTTCTTAAGTTCCGGTCCACCTGATCCAGTTGATCAAATATAGAACCTTGCTTTACTCCGCATCGTTCCTTTCAGGCGGCGTCTGATTGGCTGACTCCAACAGGTAGCAGGGCTAAGTGGGCAGGGCATAAGGCAGTGTTGTTGACAGGTGATCAGTGTGTCGTTTGATCAAACTCTTATTCTGAAAGGAAACAAACTGCTAGAGAGGACTTCCTTCCAGTTCCAGGACTCCAGGATCCAGGTGAGACGTACCTGGTCCTGCTCTGCTCAGGTGAGTCAGTCCTGGTCCAGCGGCAGCTTGACGAAGGCGATGGCGGCGAGCTCCTTACAGAACTCCTCAAGGACGATGAGCCCTTTGAGCAGCGTCGGGTGTTCCAGTCTGAGGACACACCCACAAGATGACATCATCAGACACACCCACAAGATGACATCATCAGACACACCCACAAGATGACATCATCAGACACACCCACAAGATGACATCATCAGACACACCCACAAGATGACATCATCAGACACACCCACAAGATGACACCATCAGACACACCCACAAGATGACATCATCAGACACACCCACAAGATGACATCATCAGACACACCCACAAGATGACATCATCAGACACACCCACAAGATGACATCATCAGACAGAGATGATTATTGATGATCAGCTGTGAGACAGTTCCTCTTAACTTAATGTTCGTTTACTGAGAAACATGTCCCTCTGCAGACAGGCAGACAGACAGACAGACAGGCAGGCGGACAGACAGACAGACAGACAGGCAGGCGGACAGACATGTACCCTGTGTGAGGGGTTACTCCCAGCAACGTCCTCCTGGTGTCCAACAGTTTGTCTGACAGGTCAGAAACCTCCTGGACCCTCTGCATCAACTCTGCCATCACCTGAGAAACAGACAGGTGAGACAGACAGGTGAGACAGACAGGTGAGACAGACAGGTGAGACAGACAGGTGAGACAGACAGGTGAGACAGACAGGTGAGACAGACAGGCTTGTTTTTAACCACTCTGGACATTTCCAAACAGATGTTTTTTTTTTCTCGGGTCACCTTTGGAATAAAAACACTCCAATGTTCTTGTATAATTTATACTGTATACAGTACAGTATATAGTACAGTATATAGACATAATCAGAACCAGAACCTACTTAGCCTAGGTTATCCGTTAATTCAGTCCTTTTTTCTTCTCGCGCGCGTTCGATCCAAAGCTACAGGCCTTTGGATTTTCTTTTCACCGTCGCTGGAGGCCCGCCTGCCTGTTGGCCCGCCTGCCTGTTGGCCGGAGCAGTGTGTTCACCCTCTGTGGGCCGCGACGGTTTCACCTTTACTAAGGTATCTCAGTGGAGCTACGGTGGCCATCGCCCCTCTCCCAAACCACAGTGTTACTGAAGTGGTTCAACACTGGTGAGTACATTTTACTTATTCACGGCTCCGTCCGCCTCGGAGGAGACTACCGTGTGGACACTTGAGTACTAGTCTTTATTTTGCCTTGACTGCGGTTTTTGTTGCCATTGTTGTGGCTCTGTCCGCTTTAGGAGGCGATTTCCACGTGAGGTCGACATGTGGGTAAGTATTACTCTACTTTTAAGTATTACTCTACTTTATTGTGTAGAAAGCTGTGTTATGGTGTCGTTTACTTTGAGAAGGCGAGTGTTCGCACACCTTCCATCACCTATTCGGTTATGTTAAGCTAGCGGTGCTAGTCTCTTTGAGTTTGGCCTTGTTTTTGTTGGTGAAGGCTAGCATCCGCTCCCAAATTCACTTGTCGCCAACCCTGCAATGGTTCTGAACTAGCGGTGCTAGTTTCTTTAGTTTTCTTGGCCCTGTTTGTTATTGGTGAAGGCTAGCGTTTGCCCAATTCACTTTTTTGCTAACCTCAAACGGTTGGTTTGAGCTAGCGGTGCTAGGCTCTCTGGAGTTTGGCCTTGTTTTTGTTGGTGAAGGCTAGCGTTAGCACCCGCTCCCAATTCACTTGTCGCCAACCTTGTAATGGTTTTGAACTAGCGGTGCTAGTTTCCTTAATTTTCTTGGCCCCGTTTGTTATTGGTGAAGGCTAGCGTTAGCGCACCCGCTCCCAATTCACTTTTTCGCTAACCTCAAACGGTTGGTTTGAGCTAGCAATGCTAGGCTCTCTCGAGTTTGGCCTTGTTTTTTATTGGTGACGGCTAGCGTTCGCGCTCCCTCTCCCAAATTCATTACTTTGCCCGATTCATTTTGCCAACCTCTTATTCAGTTGAGCTTCTGTTGGTGAAGGCTAGCGTCCGCGCACCCTCTCCCACTTTGCTTTTATTGGTGAAGGCTAGCGTCCACGCACCCTCTCCCAATTCATTTTTTTTGCTAGCCTTGTTCTCTATTGGTGAAGGCTAACGTCCGCGCACCCTCTCCCAATTCATTTTATTTGTCTGATTCATTTAGCCAACCTCATTCTCGGTTGGGCTGAGCTTTGTTGTTGACGGCTAGCGTCCGCGCACCCTCTCCCACCTCGCTTTTATTGGTGAAGGCTCGCGTCCGCGCACCCTCTCCCAATTTTGGCCTCCTTCCCCTACACTTGCGTACACTGCACAGTAGGGAGTATGGACGGCTCTCACTGCTGTACAGACTGTGGGGCTGTGCTCCAGGCAGACGACGGTCACGACCTGTGTCCTGCCTGCCTTGGACAAGACCATCTGCTGGAGGCCATGTCGGAGAACCCCTGCATGAACTGCAGCTTCATGCCTAGGTCTGTAAGAGTGGCTCGGCTGGCCCAGCTCTGCCCCGAGCTCAGCAGTGACCTCCCGCTGTCTGGGCAGGAGGCTTTACCCAGGCGCTCAAAGCGCCGGACTGAGGCTGCAGTCCTTGCGACCCCTCCTAGAAAGAGGTGAGCCAAGTGTGAACGGGGTCTTTTCACAAAAGTGGAGCGGCTGTCCACTGAGTTAGCAGAACTGAAGTCCCTTTGGCAGGCACGCCAACTGGGGGCTGAGCCAGTGGCGGTGACTGGACTCTCCTCCCCACCCATGCCTGAGCTGGCTGTGGAGAGCGAGGTCTTATCCTTGGCTACCTCTCATTTTTTAGGTGATGAGGAGGAACAGTCGGTCTCTGTGACTGGTTCTTTTTCTTCATCTAGGAGCGCAGGTAGTGAGTCAGGTGCCGGTTCTATGCAGGACGTCATGCGTCTGGCCTGGCTCAACTGCAGCTGGATATCCCGCAGCCAGAGGGGCCCACCCTGGGAAGTGCCTTCTTCAGGCATGGACAGGCCCCTCCTGCTTTTTCCGTCCCTCCGTCAGAGGAGTACTTGAAAGAGTTGCATGGCTGCTGGCGTGACCCAAAGACCCAGGCGCGCATCTCCACGGATGCCCGAGTGTTGGCGGCCATGCATGAGCCAACTGCGGCAGGCCTGGATCGCATGCCGCCGATTGAGCCTGCTATTGCCTCGCTCATCGTATAATAATAATAATAAGAAGAAGAATCATTTTATTTAAAAGCGCCTTTCAGGACACCCAAGGACACTTAACAAACCAATACAGTGTAATACAGATCAAACATTCTCAGCGACAAATTGAAATATAAAATACATAAAGATTATAAAATGCAAAATAACAAAAATACATTTAGAAAAGTTAATGATAAGCTAGTCTTAAAGAGATGCGTTTTCAGGGCTGTCTTGAACAGAGAAAGGGAGGTGGTGTTTCAAAGGTCAGGCGGTAGGGCGTTCCAGAGGTGAGAGGCAGGTGAAGAACCTGCTCCCCATGGTGGAGAGGCGGGCAGAGGGTACATGGAGGTGTAGCGAAGAGGAGGATCTGAGAGAGGCGTGATGGGACGGAGATTTGTAGGAGGTCAGAGAGGTAAGGAGGGGCAAGGTTGTGGATAGATTTGAATGTGAGGAGTAGAATTTTGAAGATGATGCGTGATTTAACCAGGAGCCAGTGGAGCTGCTGCAGGACAGGAGTGATGTGGTTATAGTAGGAGGTTTGAGACGGGAAGCGGAGTTCTGGACCATCTGTATCACCAGAGGTGGCCTTGCGCAATGATGTCCAATGTCCACGACCTCTGTGTCGCTTCACGGACGACTTGCTCTGCAAAGCCTATCATGCCGGAGCACGTGCTGGTCGCCTCAGCAATTCTTTGGCACACCTTTTGTTTGCCCTCTCCGCGTCACTTCAGGGCACCAGTGGTGCAACAGCTGCGGTGGGCTTTAGTGATGCAGCGTTTCAAGGGTTTGCGCTGATGACGAGGGACTTGGGATGCGTGATGTCCTTCTTGGTCCAGGCCCGCCAACAGGTCTGGTTGGCACAGTCAATGTTGGCCGAGCCGTGTCGTAGATCCCTCCATTATCTTCCGGTGGTGCCGGAGGTGTTGTTCGGTCTGACTGCCTTGGATGCGCTCGAATGGACCATCCAAGCACGACAAACGAGGCAGCAGCTTTCGACCCTTAGCAGGGCGATGCCCCCTCCACCTTCTTGATGTCCGAGGCGCCTCCCGGCGGTTCCCGGCTTTCGGCCGCCTCAGGGTCCTTGCCCTCGTGTGGCTCAGCAGAGACCTCACAGTTCCTTTCGTGGATCGGTGCTCCAACCAGCTGGACAGGTCCAGGCCATGGGCTCTGGCCGCCGTCCCCCCACGGCCCCTAGGGGCCGTGGAGGGAGACGGTGATGCCACCAGGCCGACCGTCGGTTATTTCTCCCACCAGCAACTCAGATACTGGGCTGCTCACACCGGGGACGCATGGGTGGTTGCCGCTCTGACCCATGGTTACCGGCTACAGTTCCGACGGCGGCCTCACATCTCACACCGGGTCAAGATGACTGTAATCTCTGACCCGGTGAAAGCCCGAGCACTAGACCAAGAGCTTTCCATCCTTCTGGCCAAGGGTGCGATAGAGGCGGTGGACCCTCTGCGACAAACCAGAGGCTTTTATTCGACTTACTTCCTTGTGCCGAAGAAGACGGACGGCATTCGTCCCATTTTGGATCTCAGGGGACTCAACCACTATTTAAAGGTAATGCCTTTCCACATGCTCACAACTGTAGAGGTCCTTCAAACGGTCACAGGGGGAGAATGGTTCACGTCTATAGACCTAACGGATGCTTATTTTCATGTGCCTATTGCGGCGGAACATCGCCACTTTCTCAGGTTTGCATATCGAGGTCGTCACTGGCAGTTCCGGGTACTCCCATTTGGGCTCTCTCTTTCCCCGAGGGTGTTCACTCGGTGCGTGAGGGCAGCCCTCTCCCCCCTGCAGGCCTATGGCATGAAGGTTCTGCCGTACCTGGACGATTGGCTTCTCTGCGCCCCGTCTCAGGCCTGTGCCATTCGCGACACGAATTGCCTGCTCGCTCACGTGTCCCAGTTGGGCC
Organism: Garcialebias charrua; assembly: GCA_038048925.1. Classification (NCBI taxonomy): domain Eukaryota; kingdom Metazoa; phylum Chordata; class Actinopteri; order Cyprinodontiformes; family Rivulidae; genus Garcialebias; species Garcialebias charrua. The sequence continues at coordinate 10,925 of JBBPBX010008233.1, read as the reverse complement.
TCAAGGTCAATATAAAGAAAAGCTGCCTGCTGCCTTCGCAGACTGTCACCTTTCTTGGAGTGATTCTGGACTTGCCCTCCATGACTGCTCGTCCATCCGTTCGAAAGGTGGGCGACATACTCCAGTTGGTTGGTCGGTTCCAGCTGGGCAGGCAGCTCCCCTACGTTGCCTTCTTACAACTACTGAGCAAACTGACCTCAGTCACTCGGGTGGTACCCTTAGGCCTGCTGTCTCTTCTCCCCTTGCAGAGGTGGCTCAACAGCTTTCGCCTAGACGCCAGGCTGCACAGGCATCACAAACTTGTGGTGACATGGCCATGTCTTCATGCCCCGACTCCTTGGAGGGATGAAGCTTATTTATCCAGGGAGGTCCCCATGGGGGTGGTCGTGTGCTACAGGGAAGTAGTCACGACAGATGCCAGCTCCACAAGATGAGGTGCTATATGGCAACACAGAGCGGTTCAGGGCCGCTAGGGCTGAAGGGACCGCTCCAGGCATATACATGTGCTGGAGCTGCGTGCAGTACATTTGGCGCTCAAGCACTTCCTACCCCACCTGGAAAGGAGGCATGTCCTCGTCCGGTAAGACAACATCTCTGTTGTCTATCACATCAACCACCAAGGGGGTACCAAGTCAGCACAGCTTCTCAGTGTGTCCAGGGTGCTCTTGGAATGGGTCTCCACTCGTCTGTCCACCCTATGGGCAACATACTTACCGGGGCGACACAACCAGGTGGCAGATTTTCTCTCCCGTCAAAGGGCTGTTCCGGGAGAGTGGTCCCTCCACAGCGACGTGGAACGGATGATCTGGGACCGTTTTGGTCAAGCGGCGGTGGACCTGTTTGCAACAGTGGAGTCAACCCAGTGTCCCCTATGGTACTCCCATACGGGGGCGTCTGGTACACTGTGCCGGGATACGCTGGCTCATCCTTGGCCAAGGGTCCTTCTTTATGCCTTTCCACCATTTTCTCTGATTTGGCCAACCCTTCACAGAGTCCTAGCGGAGGGCCAAAGACTGCTGTTGGTGGCCCCGTATTGGCTAGCACGACCATGGTTCCCGCTACTGCGGAGCTTATGTCAGGACGTTCCATGTCGTCTTCAGACCAGGAGAAATTTGCTGTCTCAGCTGGAGGGGTTGCTGTGGCACCGCAATCCTCAACGTCTTCAGCTGTGGGTGTGGCCGCTGCAGGGCCACGACAGCAGCTGACTGGGGTTTCGAGCCCTGTCGGACGCAACATCTTAAGCGCCAAGGCACCTTCTACTCGTCAGCAATACGAAAACAGGTGGCGTCTGTTTTCACAATGGTGTTCTTATCACAATGAGGATCCAGTCTCCTGTACGGTTCCCACCATTCTGGAGTTTCTCCAGTCTCTCCTTGGTAAGGGTCGCTCTCCTTCGACGCTTAAGGTCTATGTAGCAGCGATATTGGCTAATCACACCGGCATCAATGACCGTACAGTGGGCAGTCATAGACTGGTCTCTCTCTTCCTACGTGGTGCCCGTAGTTGCACCCGCTGAAGGTTACTCGGGCGCCAAGTTGGGACCTGCCCTTGGTTCTCGAAGCTCTGTGCCACCCTCCATTCGAGCCCTTGCCAAAGGTGGACCTGAAGTGGCTGTCATGCAAGACAGACTTTCTGCTGGCTATTGCCTCAGCAAAGAGGGTTGGTGAGTTGCATGCCTTTTCAGTCAGTCCCTCATGCCTCAGGTGGGACCCTGAAGTCTCTGGTGTTATCTTGTGGCCAAACATTGCCTTTGTACCAAAGGTCTTATCCCACTCTCACCGTAACCAACCGTTACAGTTGGCACATTTTCAACCTGCGCCTGACGAGGGGTCTGGATTGCTGTGCCCAGTGAGGGCACTGGAGGAGTACGTTGCAGCTACTGCTGCTATACGGCCCTCAGACCAGCTGTTTGTGTGTTACGGAGGCCCTAGACTGGGCTACCCTCTTTCCAAGCAGCGCTTCTCCCACTGGATCGTGGACGTCATCTGCCATGCCTACGCAGCAGGGCACCATCCCCTGCTGGTCGGCGTGAAGGCACACTCTACCAGGAGCGTTTCCGCTTCCTGGGCTGCCCTGAGGGGTCTCACTGGAAGCACTATGTGCTGCTGCATCATGGGCTTCCCCAAGCACGTTCGCCAGATTCTACAGGGTTAACGTGGTCACCCCTCATCCCCTGGGCCAGGTTCTTCTGCAAGGGTCCCCTGGGCTTCCTCAGTGAGGTATGTGCTCAGGATTCCTTGTGACGTCGTTGATATTAGTCATTCCGTGCTTTCAGCACCGCCCTCTGGTGGTCAGGAGGGATGAAATAGAACGAAAGTTACAAATGTAACTACGGTTCTATGAATCCAGGATGACCGCCAGAGCTTCTCTGTCACTCAGAATCCTTGCTTTACGCGAGAAGATTCTATAGGACTGAATTAATGGATAACGCTAGGCTATGTACCCTCTTGATTGCTTATCCGGTCACACCTGTGTGACGTCGTCGATATAATTACTCGAACAGCGCATGCGCAAAGGGATATTCCGTGCTTTCAGCACCGCCCTCTGGCGGCCTTCCGGGATTCATAGAACCGTAGTTACATTCGTAACTTTCGATCCTCAAGTTTCTTGCAGAACCTTGAGGATCTGAAGGTTCTGGTCCTGGAGTTCTTCACGACCGACATGAGAGAAAAAACATTTATGATCAAAGCTCATCGGTGAGACATGAAGTCATCACTTTTGAAAACCTGCAGAAGACACTCGGGTTTCCGGGATCTAAAGAACACCTGTCTGTCTGTCCCTCGGACCGTCTCTCTGCACATCTGTCTTACCCTGACGAGGACGGAGAACAGCGATCTGCAGCAGTGAGACAGGTGGATGTAGGGGTTCAGCAGGTACTCGTCCAGCAGTGGGTGGTCGAACGCCGACAGCCTGGACAGAACGGCCGTCAGCTGCAGGCTCAGCTCGTACGGCTGAAAACACACAGCACGGTTACCGTGGCGACCAGGTGAGCACAGTCCAGTTACAGGCAGCGTACCTGCTCCAGGATACGTCCAAGTCTGTCGAAGAGAACTTTGAGAAGTGGGCCTTCGAAGAAGACTACGTCCTCACCTGGGGAACAGGTGGGAGGAGGAAGAGTCTGAGGCCAGCTCCAGGACAGAGAAAGCCCCCGACACTGGCTCACCTGAAGGGGGCGGAGCCACAGGACAAACACAGCACACCAGGAACAGGTGAGAGTCAAACAGTTTAACAAATTAAAAGCTTCACTCAAGTGGTTTGATTTCAAAGTTATCTAATGCCCCTTTTCCACTTGGTGGCCCAGGTCGGTTGTGACGTCATATTTGCGTGCCAAACGCGCGTTGGACAGCATTTCCACCTAACAGATGCACGGCGCCGCGCCAAGATTCCGGACTCATCTCAGAGCAGGGTCCAAGCCGGCTGGCCCCGAACCGTGGGGAGGAGGCTGGACTGAGTTTGAGGAAGTGGCTGCCGCGAGGGAGCAAACACCGAAGGACTTTACAAGATTAACATGGTAAAAACAATTATTTGTATTTAAAATTATAGCAAACATGTGTCTTAAGCCGAACTATTCCTTAATAAATTCACGTTGTTGTCAAAACGGCAGGATTTAAAAAAGTAGTTTCGCCATGTGCACGCGCGCCCCCGCGCGCACGTGAGCCGTCTTTATTTCTATAATGTAGCTAAATAAACGCTTTAAAAAATATATTTCATAGCTGACGTTATATCAAGAGGGTGCTTGAGCTTAACAGTTCCTTAATAATTTCACGTTGTGGTCAAATCAGCTGGATTTAACAAAGTAGGTCGACACGTGCACATCACATGCACGCGCGGGTGGGGTCGATCGGCGTTCTTTCTTTTAAATGTAGCTAAATAAAAGCTTAAAAAATATATTTCATAGCTGGCTTTATACCACGAGGGTTCCTCAGGTTAACAAGTCCTTAATAATGTCACGTTGTGGTCAAATCTGCTGGATTTAAATTGATTTGTTTTGACTAATTCCAAACCTGTCACATGTGCTTCGAAAATAAATTATTAAAAAATCGAATTTTAATTCAAATAACTCCAACAGCTTACAGTATGCACATAAACATGTAGTGATTACACTGTGTTGGTTTGAAAAATATCTGCTTTGTGGTTTCTGAGATATTTGATATATGTATATATATCTTACATATATCTTATAAAATATATCTACATATAAAACAGTTTCTAGACTGAATTACCGGTAACCATGTTTTTCTTTTTTTTACAGTTAAGACGAAGAAGTCAACACCAGAATTTATCAACTTGTGTCTTCTGGAGGAAGCACATGAGACAACAGGAAAAAAATCATTTAGGTGGATGCAGTATTTATTTTTGTGCTTTTTTCACTTCTTAGTTTTCATAATAAACATTTTATTTCTTAAGTGGTGTCATTGAACAATAATTTCCTAAACATATTTTACAATGTTAAGTGTGTACAGTATAGTGTTTGTTTAAAAACATACTGGAAGTTAAGAATATTTTCCATTTGCATTTGACCTTTAAAGAATCATAAGAAAAAGATTATTAGATTTGAACAGCCATCCATCCATCCATCCATCCATCCATCCATCCTTCCTGATGTCGTGTCATGAGTAGTGCAGCAGCTTTTGCCAGGATGCACAGATGTCAACATGAACCCATCCATCCATCCATCCTGATGTCGGGTTGTGGGTGCAGCAGCTTTTCCAAGGATGCACAGACGTCGCCATCAACCCCGATGAAGCTGTTCTTGGATGCCCAAACGAGTTTCCTGATCAACAAACATTTAATTATTAATACTTTGTTTTTACGTTTAAAGAAACATGCTTTTAATGTTTATGGGACAGTTTAAACCAAATTATCCATTTGCATTTGACTTTGAATTATCCCTGACAAAATATTACCGTTTAAATTTAATGAAATACAAACATTTAATATTACAGGGCCAATTGAAACCTAATTAATTCCTAATCTGTACCTTACTGTAAAAATAGTTTAACTGATTACAGGGCAGTGTGATCAATGTGTTAAGCAATGTTAACAGGAACCTTGTGCATATATGAGAATAATCTTTATTATAAAGAAACAAAATGGAAAACACATGGGTTTAAAACAAGCTGAAAAGTCTATAAAGTAAGATCAGAGCATTAAATAGCTCAAGGGACATTACCGCCAACAGGTGGTGAGACAAGGTCCTGCAGGGTGTTCTTCTTCTAATGTTTAGTGGTGGCTAGTAAATAGCTTGAGGTAACACTACCGCCACCACGTGGTAGGACGAGTGAGATTCTACACCCCGCCCACAGAAGGGCTGCAGTAGTGAATGGAGACAAAACCGTACATGTGAGCCGATCCGAACTGGAACAGACCGGACCAGACTGAGCCGCTCTGGGCCGGTAGTGGAAAAGGGGCATTAATTTGAAAAGCTGCAAAGGTTCTGACCAGTGAGCGTGCGTCGTGCACGTAGGACTCGTAACCTCCTTCCTGCAACAGGTGAGCCGATCGCACCTGGACCGGAACCAAACACAGGAAGCTGCACACACAAACAGAACTGGGTCAGTCACAGCAGGTGAACCTGTCAGACCAGACTCAGGGCACAGAACCCTCAGACCCTGCCTCCAGCTGATCGGGTCCATCTTCTCAGAACCAAACTGGACCTCTGCTCCTCCTCTTCCTCACAGCAGGAGGTGAGGAAGAGGAGGAACTTCTCTCTGAATGTGGTTCTGTTTCTGCAGCTGTTTTAAACCCGGTGGTGCAGCGGGTCTCAGGTTCTGAACCGGGACACAAACCGGGCCTGTTCTGGGTTTAAAACTGGTTCTGTCTTTTAGAACTGAAGGTTCTGATGGAACACACCAGGTGTTCTGGACAGGTGTTACCTGTTGACCACGTTTGCAGTCGAGGACTGAGGAGGACGACGAGCTCCTTCTGAGAGGCTGTCGGAGAAGAACGGGTCCTCGTCCAGGTCTCTGATGGACATGAGACACCGTCAGTCCCACAACACACCTTTACCTGTCTCACAGGGACACAGTCTTTCTGGACCTACTGGCTGTCCTCACTGTCCTCGCTGCTCTCAGGCTGTCTGTCCTCCTGTCCTCCAACAGGTGAGGACAAGTAACTGCGACTCTGCAGGAAACTCAACACCAAGACGTCCAAGATGTCCCCGTGAGGCTTCTGTAGTAACTCGTCCACCAGAGACAGAGACGTCATGCTGATCTGAGGACACAAAGAGACAAGCTGAGCGGACAGGTGGCCAGGTGTGTGTGGGCGTGTCCTGCTGCAGAGGACTCACCTGGTCAGAGATGTGGTCGCAGCGCTGCAGCAGCAGCTCCATCAGAGACGGCGTCCTCAACAGGAAATGGACGATCTGGTCCAGAAGACACAAAGACTGGACGAGTCTGACGGCAGCACAGAGAAGAGAGGTGGACACCAGAACCACCTGCTCACACCTGAACACACACACACCTGGACATCAGTCAGGCCCCGCCCACACAGGTGAGGGCAAACAAGAGGAAACTGAGGAGGCGGGGCTTACGTGTGCAGCAGCTGAGGATGAAGAGCGTCCACGAGCCACAGCTGACACACACGTTGAGACACGTGCACACCCAGCACCTGCACACGCACGTGCACACATACACAGGATCAGGCCACAACAACTGATCAGCTGCAGAAGTACTAGAGTAATACTGCAGTAGTACTAGAGTAATACTGCAGCAGTACTAGAGTAATACTGCAGTAGTACTAGAGTAATACTGCAGTAGTACTAGAGTAATACTGCAGTAGTACTAGAGTAATACTGCAATAGTACTAGAGCAATACTGCAGTAGTACTAGAGTAATACTGCAGTAGTACTATTACTTTAGTACTACTGCAGTAGTAGTACTTAAGTAATAGTACTACTGCAGTGTAGTGGTAGTAGTACTCTAGTATTACTGCAGTAGTACTCTAGTACTACTGCAGTAATACTAGTCTACTCAGTAGAGTACTACTGCAGTAGTACTCTAGTATTACTGCAGTAGTACTCTAGTATTACTGCAGTAGTACTCTAGTATTACTGCAGTAGTACTCTAGTATTACTGCAGTAGTACTCTAGTATTACTGCAGTAGTACTCTAGTACTACTGCAGTAGTACTATAGTATTACTGGCGTACCTGCGGCGACTCTCTCGTCAGGTGATCCAGGAAGTCGAACCAGGTGAAGAAGTTGGTCATGTGACCCGGCTCTGACTCTGACCTGAGATCAGTAAACACAGGAGAGTTACTCATCGGGCTGTTACCGTGGTAACCAGCTGCTCCTGCGTACCTCCAGGCGGTGGGGGGCCAGCTCCGCAGCTCTGTGGCATCCAGCTCCTCCAGGGGCAGCAGGAGGTGCAGCTCCTGCAGCCTCCCCGCCAGCAGCTCCCCCAGGTGAGTCCTGGCAGCCAGCAGCTCCTCTGACGACCCGTCCAGGAGACCGGACAGAACCAGGAGGCTCTCACAGGCCTTATGGCTCACCGACACCCTCTAGTACACACGATGACATCATGATGACATCATGATGACATCACAGAGGTGCAAAACTGACTGCTCTCAGTGCTGAGTATGTGTTGGGACTTGGGGACGACTCTCAGCTACTACCACACGTCAAGTCAGTTTTCACCTCATGTCATCACAACAGTTGATGATGTCATCACAACAGTTGATGATGTCATCACAACAGTTGATGATGTCATCACAACAGTTGATGATGTCATCACAACAGTTGATGATGTCATCACAACAGTTGATGATGTCATCACAACAGTTGATGATGTCATCACAACAGTTGATGATGTCATCACAACAGTTGATGATGTCATCACAACAGTTGATGATGTCATCACAACAGTTGATGATGTCATCACAACAGTTGATGATGTCATCACATGTTTTAACTTACATGACTCCTGGTGAGCTGCAGCAGAGCCCACAACAGCCCGCTCTCTGATTGGACGGGGCCGCAGGCGGAGGCCTCTGATTGGACGGGGCCGCAGGCAGAGGCCTCTGATTGGACGGGGCCGACAGGGCCGCAGGCGGAGGCCTCTGATTGGACGGGGCCGCAGGCGGAGGCCTCTGATTGGCTGCAGGGTGGATCTGTGTTGTGACTGGGTGCCTGTGTGCTGGAAGCGGGGGCTCTGTCTGAGAGCTGAAAACAAAGATGATGTCATCAGACTGAGACGATAACAGAAGCCCGTAGCTCACCTGCTCACCTGTAAGACGAATCTGAGCGTGTTTGGATCCAGTTTGACCCGAGAGCAGACGGCAGACAGGAAGTGAGCCTCCTCCTTCTCAGTGCAGGAACCAGGAAGTGCACAGAGACGAATCAGCTTCTGAGGACGGAGCGGAGAGACGCTTCGGTCAGACATGTTGTGTTTACCTGCTGCGATGACGTACACACACACACCTGTACAGGTCTGTAGACGCCGACAAGCTGCAGCAGAGGTTTCTGCATCTGAGACAGCAGCTTGAAGAAGAAGAGCAGGACCTGCTGAGTCATCCCTGGAGGATACTGAGGAGAACACGACATGTTGAAATGACTTCACACCAACTGTCTGTTTTGAACCTTGTTCTTAGTGTTCAAGCCTAGACTATAAAGAGCCCCGCCCCTTTTTAAACTCCCACGAGACATAAGCAGGTCTCGCTCGTGAGCTTTAGATGCTCCGACTCGAGACATTGGCTTATGAGACTTTAGCTTCAGGCGCTCAAAACAAACCTGAGGAAGACAAGTGTTGTGCCAAAACATGGCCGACAGCAAAACATGGCCAACAGCAAAACATGGCCGACAGCAAAACATGGCCGACATTAAAACATGGCCGACAGCAAAACTTTTTTTTTTTTTATTGAATGAAGCAAATATGACAAACACAACAAGAAATAACAGCATAATAAGGCATACAATGAAATAAGATGAGACAAGTTACCAGGGGGAAAATAAAATAGAAAAAAATAAAATAAAATACAGTCGTACTATCAGCATACACAATTATGTATTATTTATACATTGTGACCATGCTGACAATGTTCTAACAGCCGTACTGTTTGCACAGTGTTCAATGTCTTTTATATAAGTTTCAAAGTCCTTAAAAAACACAAAAAAATCGGCCTTTTCCTTGAGAACTTACATTTATGTATGTAGTACTTAGCAAAAATTAAGAGTAAGTTAATAATAAAGACTTCTTTTTCATGTTCATTGTCATTTGCAAAGAAACCCAGGATGATGTGTTCATAAAGCAGTTGATAATGTTTACATAGGTGAGTTGTTATGAAATGGGTCAAGTCCTTCCAGAAAATCTTAGTAAATGAGCAATACCAAAAGAGATGTGGTACAGTTTCAGGGGCAGAGGTACAGAATGAACATTGTGTATCAATATCTTTTTTATATCTGCTTAAAAAATGCTTTACAGGGTAAAACTTGTGAATAATTTTGAAGCAGATTTCTTTAATTTTATTTGTAACAAAAAAATTTGTGTGGTAAACTCCAAATTCTTTTCCAGTTAGCATTACTAACAAATTGCTTCCAGTAAAAAATGACGTGGTTTTGTAGCAATTTCACTTTGAAAAAGTAACCGTATAGCTTTGTTGTTTTTACACAAAGAAGAAAAACACAACTTTCCACAGAGGGTGTCACTAATTTTTGGTAGAGAAACCAATCTTTGATTGGAAGATCCTCTACATAACATTTTTGCACCACCTGGAATGGCTTTTATAACCATGTTAAACTCTGTATGTGATACAGTTAGATTATATGTTGAAACAAATTCATTATATGTCATTAAATTGTCATCTGGTGTCATCAACTGTTTTACTAAAATGATGTTGTTTTCAAACCATGTTTTCAGAAAAAGACTCTTATTTTTGACTAAAATATTACAATTGTTCCATATATAGTAGCGTTGAGGTGAAAAATTGTGTTTGTATATCAGAAGCCATGCTAAAAGAGCTTGCTTGTGGAAGTTTTAAAGTTTTAAAGGAATTTTGTTTACCTTATAATTACACAACAATAGAAATTGTATCCCTCCAAATTGACCAAATAAATATTTAGGAATAAAGTTCCACATGGAAGACTCGTTTTTTAAAAAGTTTTTTAACCATTTAATTTTAAGGACATTATTCAGAGATGTAAAGTCTAAAAAATCAAGACCTCCATTTTTAGAAGAGTTAATAAGAATGGATTTTTTTTAATATAGTGTATTCTATTTCTCCATAGAAAATTAAAAAGTATCTGGTCAAACTTTTGGGCATTTTTCTTCTCAATAGAAAGTGATGATGCAATGTACACCAGCCTAGAAATCCCTTCAGCTTTGGACAAAAGACAGCGGCCTCTTAGCGACAAATCTCTCTGCAAAGATTAAACTTATTTTCTGCCTTTTTAATCATAGGATTAAAGTTGAGAGATTCTCTCACCTGTTGATCTTTGATTATTTGTACTCCTAAATATGTCACCTTTTCCTTAATTTCAATACCATTTACTTGAGCCATATTACAGTTTTTGAGGGGAAATAATTCACATTTTTTTAAATTTAAGAAGAGACCTGAGGCTTTTGAAAATATTTCAATAATTTGGAGAGCTTTTGGAACTTGTAAAATATATTTTTTAAATAGTGCTGTGTCATCAGCTAACTGACTTATAAGAATACTTCCTTCAGCAATAGAAATGCCTTCGATTGTACTTGCTTTTATAAATCGACAGAAAACTTGAGCAACCATGAGAAAGAGGTACACTGATACTGGACAACCTTGCCTTATTCCACGCTCAAGAGAGAACCTAGTTGTAGTGCCATTACTTAATTTAACAGAGCTATTTCCTTTGGCATAAAGCGTTTTAACAGCATTACACAGGTATTCTCCAAAACCTAACTTTTCTAGACAGTAAAAGATAAATGGGTGTTCGACAGTGTCGAAGGCTTTAAA
>JBBPBX010008232.1:43911-63075 GCA_038048925.1 Garcialebias charrua | reverse complement strand
TTCTAACATCCTTCTACCAATAAGATTTTTTCTTCTTCCTGCCTCCTTTCATTTTATGTTTTTTTTTCTCTTGTTTTAAATATTTCATGAAAGAAGATTTTTCCTTTTAACAAATGTAAAATGAATGAATAAATAAATAAATAAATAAAATAAATAAAATATACCCTCTGTCCCTCCTCTGGACATGTCCAAACCATCTCAGTCTTGGTTTAAATTAAACAAGTTATCATTGAACCTTGATAAAACTAATTATATGATATTCAGTAAAAAAAAAAAAGGATAACTGTCGACGTTCCATTCAATATTGATGGTGTTGAGATAAACAGGGTAAGGGAAATAAAGTTTTTGGGTGTAATTATTGATGATAAACTGTCATGGAAACAGCACGTAAATTTTGTAGGAACTAAGATGTCTAAGTCCATTGCAGTGCTGTATAAAGTTAGGGATTTATTGAATGATAAAACCTTGTATTTGCTGTAATACAATTATAGTGCCCCGTTTAATTTTTTGTATAAATGTTTGGGGAACTGCGTGTAAAACTATAACTAGGCCAGTAATACAATTATAGTGCCTCGTTTAATTTTTTGTATAAATGTTTGGGGAACTGCGTGTAAAACTATAACTAGGCCAGTTTTTATTTTACAGAAAAGAGCAGTAAGAATTATTACAAGAAACATTACTGTCATCCTTCTAGTATTTTGTTTTATCAGTTGGAATTATTGAAGTTCTATGATTTGGTTGACTACCATATTCTTTTAATACGGTTTAAAGCTCATAACTGCACGCTACCTCCAAACATTCAAACTCATTTAAAAAAAAAAAGAAAAGTACCTATAATCTTAAGGGAATGGACATTTTTGTAAAACCACAGTACAGGACTAGTTTGAAGGGTCGGTCTACTCTAATTCAAGGTATAAGTCTGTGGAACGGTTTGGGAAATAATGTTAAAATAGTAAAGACAATGCCTATGTTCAAGAAAATGATTAAGACTAGGTTTTTGAAAAGATACATATATTAATTTATCTCAAACGTACCATATAATTGTGACTACTGTAGTTATTTGTCATGTTATATTATTCATAGATGATTGTTGTCTGAATTGATATTTTGAGTTAATTTTTGTTTTAAAGAAGGGGCAGATACGATAAGATTACTTTCTTCTTCTGCCACCTTTCATTTTATGTATTGTTTACTTTATACTATGTGGTTTTGTAAATTGTTTTTGCTGACACCTTTTTTGTCACAAATCACTCCTAAAACTTTTCTCCATCCGCTCCATCCTGCCTGGACTCTCTTTTTCACCTCTTTACCAAATTCCCCATTTTCCTGGACAGTGGACCCCAAGTACTTGAAGTCCTGCACCTTTGTGACCTCTGCTCCTTGTAGCCTCACTGTTCCACTGGCCTCCCTCTCATTCACACACATGTACTCTGTCTTACTACGGCTGACTTTCATTCCTCTTCTTTCAAGTGCATACCTCCACCTCTCCAAGTTCTCTTCCACCTGTTCCCTGTTCTCACCACATATCACAATGTCATCTGCAAACATCATAGTCCATGGGGATTCCTGCCTGACCTCATCTGTTAGTCGGTCCATCACCAGAGCAAACAAGAAGGGGCTCAGAGCCGATCCTTGATGCAATCCCACCTCCACCTTGAAGCTATCTGTCACTCCTACAGCACATCTCACCACTGTCCTGCTGTCTTCATACATGTCCTGTACCAGTCTAACATACTTTTCTGCCACTCCAGATTTCCTCATGCAATACCACACCTCCTCTCTTGGCACCCTGTCATATGCTTTTTCTAAATCCACAAACACACAATGGAGTTCTTTCTGACCCTCTCTGTACTTCTCTATCAACATCCTCAAAGCAAAGATGGCATCTGTGGTGCTCTTTCTTGGCATGAAACCATACTGCTGCTCACAGATAGTCACCTCTTGTCTAAGCCTTCCTTCCACAACTCTCTCCCAGATCTTCATCGTGTGGCTCATCAACTTAATTCCCCTGTAGTTGCTACAACTCTGTACATCACCCTTGTTCTTAAAAATGGGAACCAGCATACTTCTCCATTCTTCAGGCATTTTCTCACCCTCAAATATTCCATTAAATATTTGAGTCAAAAACCTCACTGCCACCTCTCCAAGACATTTCCAAACTTCCACTGGTATGTCATCAGGTCCTAGCTTTCCGGACTTCACCCTCACTAATCTTTCCCACTTCCTGGTCCACAGTTTCTATGACCTCCACTCTTCTTTCTCTTTCATTCTCTTCATTCATTAGCTCCTCAAAGTAATCCTTCCATCTTCCCATCACACTCTCCTCACTTGTTAGAACATTCCCATTCCCATCTTTAATAAGCCTAACCTGCTGCACATCCTTTCCAGCCTGATCCCTCTGTCTTGCCAATCGGTACAAGTCCTTCTCGCCCTCTTTAGTGTCCAGTCTCCCATACAACTCATTGTACGCCCTCTGCTTTGCCTTAGCTACTTCCCTCTTTGCTCTATGTCCCATCTCCTTATATTCCTGTCTCCTCTCTTCAGTCCTCTCACTGTCATATTTCTTCTTGGCTAATCTCTTTCTTTGAATGGCGTCCTGCACTTCACTATTCCACCACCAGGTTTCCTTATCATCCATTCTCTGTCCAGATGACACACCAAGTACCTTCCTACCTGTCTCTCTAATTACTGTTGCTGTAGTAGCCCAGTCACTTGGAAGCTCTTTCTTACCACCCAGAGCCTTTAACAGCTCGTCTCTGAATTTCTCACAACATTCTTCCTTCTTTAGCTTCCACCATTTGGTCTTCTTCTCTGATTTTACTCTTTTTCTCTTCTTCGCAACAACAGTCATTCTACACACAACCATCCGATGCTGTCTGGCCACGCTCTCCCCTGCCACAACCTTACAGTCTCCAATCTCCCTCAGGTTTCCTCTTGTACACAGAATGTAATTGACCTGTGTACTCTTTCCTCCACTCTTATAGCTCACTCTATGTTCAGAGTCTGAGTCAGAGTCAGAGAGAGTCAGAGATATTGTCATTTGCACCGCATGTGGTACATGTGATGAAAACGAGATTATGTACACGGGGTCCCAGTTACATCCAACAACAAATGCAAGAGAAAAACAGTAATAACATCTAGAACTAACTAAGAAAAACATCAACTAGTAATACACTAAGCTTAATATAGTGGGAATAAACAGCAGCACGAACATGAGTTTGTATGAGCAGATGGTCACAGATGAACACAGATGAACACAGCAACAAGAAAACAGATCAGCATCAGTATGATGTGATATTTTGCAGTGTTTATTTTTTATTTTATTTTTATTTATTCATGAGTCTAACAGCCTCAGGGTAGAAGCTGTTCCTCAGTCTAGTGGTTCTACACTTGATGCTCCTCAACCTCCGTCCTGAGGGGAGTGGGGCAAAGAGTGAGTGTGCTGGATGAGTGAGGTCTTTCATGATGCAGGTGGCTCTTTTCCTGCATCTGGAGGTGTAAATGTCTGTGATTGTGGGGAGACTGACTCCAACAGACTTCTGTGCAGCCTTCACCACTCTCTGCAGAGCTTTCCTCTCTTCAACTGTGCAGCCTCCATGCCACACGTTGATGCTGGAGCACAGGACACTCTCCACTGCACACCTGTAGAACGAGGTGAGAACTGGGCTGCTCAGACCAGCACGTCTCAGCCGTCTGAGGAAGTAGAGTCTCTGATGACCTTTCTTGATCAGGCTGGTGGTGTTGTTGCTCCAGCTGAGGTTATCATTCATGTGTACACCCAAGTATTTGTAGCTGGAGACCACTTCCACTGCAGACCCACCTATTTTCAGTGGGGCGTGGGTGTGTTTGTTCCTTCTGAAGTCCACAATCATCTCCTTTGTCTTCTTCACATTCATGTGAAGATTATTCTCTTTGCACCAGCTCTCCAGGTGTTCCACCTCCTGTCTGTAGCTGGACTCATCATTGTTTGTGATGCATCCCACCACCGCTGTATCATCTGCAAACTTAACAATATGACAGCCTGGAAGTGTGGCTGTACAATCATATGTGAGCAGAGTGAACAGAAGGGGGCTCAGCACACATCCCTGAGGAGAGCCAGTGCTGAGGGTTATGGTGGAGGAGGAGAAGTTGTGGATCTTCACGGACTGTGGTCTGTCTGTTAAGAAGTCTAGTACCCAGTTACAAATAGAGGGGCTTAGTCCAAGTGTAGATAGTTTGTCTATCAGAGTTTGGGGGATCATGGTGTTGAAGGCAGATGTGAAGTCCACAAAGAGCAGACGCACGTATGAGTCCTTCTGATCCAGGTGGGTGAGAGCAGTGTGGACCACGGAAGAAATGGCGTCCTCTGTTGATCGGTTCTCACGGTATGCGTATTGATGAGGGTCCTCATTGATGTTGACGGTTGCCTTGATGTGGGACATGACCAGTTTCTCAAAACATTTAGCGACTATCGGGGTGAGGGCCACCGGTCTATAGTCATTCAGACCAGTTCCTCCCTCTTTTGGAAATAGGCATAGGCGTAATTTACACGGGGGTTGTGGGGGTTTTGACCCCCACAATAATTTGATCCGGTCATTTCAACCCCCCCAATAAAATGACATCATTTCGTCATTATACATATCTTACATCAATAATTGATTTTCTTTATTCATTCAAATTTTTTAGTAAAATTGCTGCATGTTTTTAACAAACTCCCTGAGGACTGACCCCCTCCCCTGCAAATAATTTGGTATCACCCATCTCACCGGCTACAGGAAGTCACGTGAGTCACGGAGCTGCTCATGAAGTTGCCCAGAAGTTTCTACATGCATGTGTCCGAAAAAGGCCTCCTTTGGTCTGACTGACTCTGTCGCTGCCTGCCCCTTGCTATGGATGTAGCTGCTATTAGCTGTGAGGTTCGCTGTTTTTGTTTGCAAGATACCACTCATAAACCACACCGCGGATTTTTAAATCCAGCTGATTTCACATTTGGTTCAGCTCAGGAGCCCGTCTGCTGTAGTGAGGTAAGAAATATATTTTTTAAGCGTTTATTTAACTAAATTTAAAGAAACAAAGCTCCGGTTTGACCCGCCTGGCGCCTGCATAAAAATCAGCGAACTTTTTTTTTTTAATCCAGCTGATTTGAACATTTCGTCAAACTCAGGAGTATGTCTACTATCACCCATAAGTCAGCGAAGAAATACTGTATATTTTTAAGCGTTTATTTAGCTAAATTTAAAGAAAGAAAGCGTCCGGTTTGACCCGCCTGGCGCCTGCATAAAAATCAGCGAACTTTTTTTTTTAAATCCAGCCGATTTGAACATTTCGTTAAACTCAAGAACACGTCTTCTATAAAGTCAGCTTAGTAATATATTTTTTCTCGCAAAGAAATAATTGTTTTTACCGTGTTTCTTTGTGAAGTTCTTCGTACTAGCTGGGTCCTGTCGCCGCCATCTTGATCAGGACAAAGCTGACGCGTCGCGTGGAGATGACGCGTATACAGCAAGAGAAATTGAATATGATGTCCCATTAAGTAAAGCAGAAATAAAAATAATTGTTAAAGATAAAATAAATGATATGTGGCAGGAGAGGTGGGATTTAGAGGAAAGAGGAAGACATTTACATAACATACAGAAGGAGGTACTCCTAAGTGACGATAGTAGTTTAATGACTAGGAGAGAGGAAGTATGGATTAACAGGTTGAGGATTGGGCACACTACATTAAATAGTGGTCTAAAGATAATAGGAAAACATCCATCAGGTGACTGCTCTAATTGTGGGGTACTGGAAGGAGTGGAACATGTGTTGATTTATTGTAAGAAATATAATAAAGAGAGGAAGGCACTGGAAAGGGTAATGGGGAGTTCGGTGACAATGGTTACTTTATTGAAGAAAAATCAGTCACAGGTTATAACTAAAGCACTTGTTAAATATTTGAAAGTTACAAAATTAGCTGAAAGGATTTAATTTTATTTTTATTAATTAATTAATTAATTTATTTTTTGTTGAAAGTAGACTCTTGAATTACATCTCCGTCCGGTTGATGGCGGTAATACACTGAGTTTGTAAACTGCCAGTAAACACCATCGAAGAAGAAGAAGAAGAAGAAGAAGAAGAAGAAGAAGAAGAGATGACGCGTATTAAACACTGAAGCGTATAGTGTACAATTTTTTCGTGTTTATTGTTAATCACAACCCCCCCAATGTTAGACCTAAAGTTACGCCCCTGGAAATAGGTATTGACTATAGTCGCCCATTTCCATTCTCTTGGCAAAATCCACCACCATCTGTCCTTCCTGGTTTCTTTCCTTGACACCAAACCTACCCATCACTTCCTCATCCCCTCTGTTTCCTTCACCAACATGTCCATTCAGGTCTGCTCCAATCACCACTCTTTCCTCCCTGGGAATACTCTCTATCACTTCATCCAAATCTTTCCAAAATTTATCTTTCTCCTCCCCATCACATCCAACCTGTGGAGCATAACCACTGACTATGTTTAGCATCAGACCTTCTACTTCTACCTTTAGACACATCACCCTATCTGACACTCTCTTCACCTCTACTACATTCTTTGCCAACTCCTCCTTCAGGACCACCCCTACTCCATTTCTCTTTCTATCCACACCATGGTAAAACAGTTTGAACCCTGCTCCAATGCTGCGGGCCTTGCTGCCCTTCCACTTGGTCTCTTGGACACATAAAACATCTACCTTTCTTCTCTGCATCATGTCAGCCAGCTCTCTACCTTTGCCTGTCATTGTCCCCACATTTAGAGTTGCAACCCTCAGTCCTACATTCTTCACTTTCCTCCTCTCCCTCTGTCTCCTGACACGTTTCCCTCCTCGGGGTCTTCGACTAACAGTAGTACAATTTCCGCCGGCACCCTGTTTGTCAACAGCACCGGTGGCAGACGTTGTTAACCCGGGCCTCGACCGATCCGGTATGGTTTCACTTTGATGAACTCGCATAATGGTTTTGGCAAGTGTTTTACATTGGATGCCATTCCTGACACAACCCTCATCATTTACCCGGGCTTGGGACCGGCACAAGAGATACACTGGCTTGTGCTCCCCAGTGGCTGGTTTGTACAATATATTTATCTCATTTGTACAATATAATTATCTCATTTGTACAATATAATTATCTCACAATATAATTATCTCATTTGTATCAGAGTCAGAGAGTCTTTATTGTCATTTGCACCGCATGTGGTACATGTGATGAAAACGAGATTATGTACACGGGGTCCCAGTTACATCCAACAACAAATGCAAGAGAAAAAAAAAGAAAAAGAACAGTAATAACATCTAGAATTAACTAAGAAAAACATCAACTAGTAATACACTAAGCCTATATAAATATTGTATAATATAATTATCACATTTGTACAATATAATTATCTCATTTGTACAATATAATTATCTCATTTGTACAATATAATTATCTCATTTGTACAATATAATTATCTCATTTGTACAATATAATTATCTCATTTGTACAATATAATTATCATGTTTGTACAATATAATTATCATGTTTGTACAATATAATTACCATGTTTGTACAATACAATTATCATGTTTGTATAATATAATTATCTCATTTGTACAATATAATTACCTCATTTGAACAATATAATTATCTCATTTGTACAATATAATTATCTCATTTGTACAATATAATTACCTCATTTGTACAATATAATTATCTCATTTGTACAATATAATTATCTCATTTGTACAATATAATTATCATGTTTGTACAATATAATTATCATGTTTGTACAATATAATCATCATGTTTGTACAATATAATTACCATGTTTGTACAATACAATTATCATGTTTGTATAATATAATTATCTCATTTGTACAATATAATTACCTCATTTGTACAATACAATTATCTCATTTGTATAATATAATTATCTCATTTGTACAACATAAGTACCTCATTTGTACAATATAATTATCTCATTTGTATAATATAATTATCTAATTTGTACAATATAATTACCTCATTTGTACACTATAATTATCTCATTTGTACAATATAATTATCACATTCGTACAATATAATTATCTCATTTTTGCAATATAATTATCTCATTTGTACAATATAATTATCATGTTTGTACAATATAATCATCATGTTTGTACAATACAATTATCATGTTTGCACAATATAATCATCATGTTTGCACAATACTGTACTGTATAATGCTGACATTTGTAGCTAATATTTGTAATTTGTAGTATGAAAAAATATTTGGATGTTGTCAGTGTAACAATGAAAATAAATGTTGTGCTTTCTAATTAATGATACCAAAGACAGCATGTATAGACAAAACAAAATAGGACCCAAAATGGACCCTTGAGGTACACCACAATGAATAGTTGCAGAGAAACAGAGTTACCCCATAGAAACTGAAAAGGACCTGTCAGCTAAATAAGACTTGAACCACACTAAAACAGAGCCTTTGAGACCAGCAACATGTTCCAGTCTTGATTAAAGGATGAGCAGAGTGACAGACAGCTGTGGGCTATCAGATCCGCTGTGCCACACAGGAAATGAAAACAAACAACTAAAGAAGCAAAAACTACAATCCAACAGTAACGTACCTTAATTAACATACTGTACAGTACATTACCTTTCTTTGTCTTTCAACTGCTTCCTTCTTCAGGGGTCGCCACAGCAAATTATCTTGCACGAAGACTTGGCAATTGTTTTTACGCCGGATGTCCTTCCTGACACAACCACAGACCACTGAGCTACCACAGCCCTCTGTGTGGAGCAGAGAGCTGCCATCTAGGGCACCCAGGGGAGCAGATGGTGGGGGTTAAGGGCCTTGGTCAAGGGCCCAGAGTGGGGCAAATGATGAGGGTGGAGGCAGGTGTGGGCGCTTCATCTATCCCACCCACATTTTGATGTTGTTGGCACGGGGAGTTGAACCTGCAACCTTCCGATCACAGACCAACCTTCTCTAGCCTCTGCACCACCACTCCCCCACCATAACGTAACGTACATTTCAACACAATAAAGTCATCCAGAGGACCTGACTGAACTTTGTTGGATTTTTGTACCTGGATGATTGAGCATGAACTTTGATGTTTTGAACCACTTTGGCAATGGCTGCCTCAGATGAGTTCACAGGGGAGAGGGCGGACCCAGATACCATCTTATCACCATCAAACTATTTGGTCCACTATGTGAGTGAGCGTGCTGCTTGTGGGACTGAGTTTGTTGTGGCTCCTCGGACTGATGAAGTCCTTTGGATGAAGGATGAACTGTTTCAACACAAAGAATCTGTACAGAGGACCTAACTTTGTTGGATTTTTGTACCTGGATTATTGAGCATGAACTTTGATGTAACATAATGTATTGTGACATGACATTCTTAATTGCTTCTTTAAGTCGCTGTATGCTACAAGCACTGGAGGGACAATGGGCAGTTTAATAAATGTTTAGTAAATGAGCAGTTTGTTGAACTGGTCCTAAATTGACTTTGTTTTCAAGACAACATCAACATTCTTGTTATTTGCATCAACACAGTTTAAAACCAGCAAGTCTAAACAGGCATCATGAGGACTGTGGCAATCAGACACTTTTCTGTCTTTAGGATCTTTATAGAACGTTTAACAAAAAGTGTTTAAACAAATATCAAATCAATGAACTAGTTTCCAGTATAAAAAATACTATTTGGGTTGATTTATTTTGTCAAGTTTTGCATTTATTATTTGTCCACTTGTTTTCTTAATAATTTGACTTTCCAGAAAATAATAGATTTTCTTAAGCCATTCTTTTATGATTAACGTCGTACAAATTCCCTCGCTACGTTTCTAGAACCAGTTGTCTTCATGCAGCCCTGACCTGCCTCTCAGCTGTACTCTGCAGGTGAACTCATATACACTGGAGCTCAAATTCCTTCTTCTCCTGCAGCATTATGCCGTATTTGCTTTTCGTTATTGATCTCTCTTCTTAGATCCAGTACAAATCCAGTGTATGTCTGGGATAAACCCTGTTAAATGAGGTAAGGGCGTTATGAGGAGTTACGGGGATTGCTGAGGAGCCGAGAATATTGCCATAAAATATTAATTTAAATATATTATAGACGTAAACTTGCTGACTTGCGTTTACTCCAGTTTGAAATGAGCCTAAAACTGATTTTCTGATACTGCTCAGTAGTGATTATGCGCAGGTGTGTGTTTGTATGTTCAATAAAGTCTTTGGAAACATTTTTATATTGACAGATGTTGTGTCCTCTTTACACCAAAAGTCACATCTGTCTCATAAACCATAAATAATGTGTGTATGTGTTGTTTGTTAGCAAAATGCCTTGTGAACCGCAGTGCAGATTTTAATGAAACACAATCTCCATCTTCTATTTAGTCGGGTCGAGGAGGCAACTGGTCCAGGACAGAAACCCAGACCTCTGCCCAGAAACACTGTCCAGCTCCTCCTGGGGGACCCCGAGGTGTTCCCAGGTCAGAGAAACCATCCCTCCAGTGAGCTCCCAGTCTGCCTCGGAGCCTACTACCAGTCAGACATGCCCAAAAAAACCCTCAGGGAAGCATCCAGCAGACATAATCAGATTTCTGAACCACCTCAGCTGACTTCTTTTGATGCACAGGAGCAGCGGCACTACTCTGTACAAAAGAAGCTCATTTCAACTGCTTGTATTCTGGATCTCGTTCTTTCAGCTCTGATCCAAACCTCGTGACCACAGGTGAGGGTTAGAACGTAGACTGACCAGTAAATTGCAAGCTTTGCCTTTTGGCTCGTTCTTCACCACAGACAGACTGAAGCAACTCCCTCATTACTGAGGACGAGACCCAGATGTGTCGATTCATCTCCCACTCCATCCTACCATCACTTGTGAACACGAAGCTCAGATAACCACAGAGAGAAAGACCCCATCCTCCATCATAGTCTTCCTGGCAGCGAACACCAATTTTACCTTAATTTCACTTTTTGCCTGTTTGCTTGTTTTGATAAACAAAATATTTCATGCTTAATGAGCAACATACATTCAACATTTGCTCATTTTTAAGCAAGAAGCATTTCAGTAGGAAAAACTCATCAATAGCAGGTTAAATATGTAAGGCAGGGGTTCCCAACCCTGGTCCTTGAGGAACACCATCCTGCATGTTTTAGTTGTTTATCTGCTCCAACACACATAATTTTAATTAATGGGTGATTAACAGGTGTCTGCAGAACACGCGGAAGTAATTAAATCCCCGAATCAGGTGTGTTGTAGCAGGGAAACATCTAAAACATGCAGGATGGTGGTGTTCCTCAAGGACCAGGGTTGGGAACCACTGAAAGGCAACAACATTATCTTTATTTTGGATTTGTCACAGTCCATGGAGGCAGCATCCGGGCAGAATAATGCAGAGTAGCTTGGTTTGCAGAAAAAGTACTGAAGTAGCTGTTGAACACGTGAATGAGTGAACAGGAACGTTGACAAACTAAAGAGGTGTAAAATACGCCTGAAGTACAAATACTGAATATGGGAACTGCAAAGTATCTGCAGCTGTGCTGATAAGGAACAAAAATAAAAATGTGCAGGAAGTGCAGTTCCAACTGAATGCGCAAAGCAGAACACGTTAGCAAAATTAACGAAACACAACGCACATCATTACAATATCTAGATAGAACATGAGAATACAAAAGGTTAACGCAACAACAAAACAAAATACATTAAAACATAAAGCATGACAGGATCCTTTAACGGTGTCACAACAATGGAATAATGAAAGGACTGATACACACTAGAGTCAATTCAGTGCTTTTATTTACAGTGAGTAATAACTCAGGATCAAACAGGACCCCTGGGGAGCAAGGCGATGGTTCAGGTTCAGAGTTCAACAAATGGGTTTTACTCTGAATCTTCAGGTTCCTTACTGGTGGATGGTTGGGAACATGCTGGGTTCCAGAATCCTTTACAAACATGAGAAGATCCAGAGATCAAGGTGAGCAGCTGAAGGTGCACACATATGGTTCAAGTGCTCAGGTAGGTATCAGGAGGTTCACATAGGCAGGGTAATGCTCCAGCGTCGAAGGAGAGTCTTCATCTGCCTTATAAACTTGGAGCCTCATCAGGAACATATTGTCTGCAGGTGTTGGAATATGGCGCCCTCTGGTGACCAAACACTGGAACTCCCACAAATGAATTGGAAAGTCATAAGGTTGAGTTCAGGCTCCTGATACATTGAGTTGAACATACTGAGATCTGAGAAAATCAAATTAACTTGAAAAATGATGGCCCAAAGCACATTTAACTTAAACTGTTACAAAATAAAATAAAAACTGGTCAGAAATAAAGGCCTCACATTCACCTGCCACATAGAGTCTCAGTGCTCAGACTGTATGTGCAGGGTGAATCTCAGCTACTACCACCCCAGATTCCTGCACAACACTTGTAAAACTGACTGAGCTGTAGTCATCTTTGTGGCTGTCACGGTCAAGTAGCCATAACGGCCATCTTGAATCAGGTGGACTACAAACATCAATCAGTTGTAGACGTACAATGAATACTTTCAGAGGGTTTCCT
Organism: Garcialebias charrua; assembly: GCA_038048925.1. Lineage (NCBI taxonomy): Eukaryota > Metazoa > Chordata > Actinopteri > Cyprinodontiformes > Rivulidae > Garcialebias > Garcialebias charrua. Next base: position 50,541 of record JBBPBX010008232.1, on the reverse strand, counting down.
TATTTATTTTATTTTATAAATTTATTCATTTCAAATTTAAAAGAACACAAAAAACTATTTACAACACCATGTAAGTAAAAAAAACAAAAAAACAAGCAGAACATGAAATGAAAGGAAGCAGAAGAAGATAGAATCTTATTATGTCTGCCCCTTCTTTTACAAAATGAATTCAAACAATCAATTCAAACAACAATAATCCACAAAAGAAAAACATTACGTAATAAATAACTCATCATATTTTACACTACATAAATTTTGATACAAACCAATTTATATATATATATTCCCAGAAACCTAATTTTATTCATTTTCTTAAACAAAGTCATTGTTTTTGCAAGTTTAATACCATTTTCTAAACCATTCCATAGACCTATTCCATAAATTAAAGTAGACCTACTCCTTAAACTAGTTCTATGCTGTGGCATAACAAAAATATCTGTAAGTACGTCTTCTTTATACAAAAAATCTGTCCAAACAAATAAAGTCAGGCAATGACATCATCTCCCACATTTTATGGAGTCAGGCGATGAATCATATTTGATGAGCCTCTGTTAAGTAGCTTGTAAATGAATGACGCTTGTATGCTTAAGTGTACCGGTACTTCCTGTCCAACTGGACTGCTTCTCTGCAGGTTGTCCACGTCTTCTGTGTACGCTCAACACAACACACCTGGAGCAGATTTGATATTAATTTATGTATATGAGTAATTTACACAAGCAGTTCATTTTATTTGTATACAAGCTCAAGTTTAAATGCTGGCATACGAAAACCCAAAGTCAGTCAGTCAGAGTCTTTATTGTCATTTGCACCGCATGTGGTACATGTGATGAAAACGAGATTATGTACACGGGGTCCCAGTTACATCCAACAACAAATGCAAGAGAAAAACAGTAATAACATCTAGAACTAACTAAGAAAAACATCAACTAGTAATACACTAAGCTTAATATAGTGGGAATAAACAGCAGCACGAACATGAGTTTGTATGAGCAGATGATCACAGATGAACACAGATGAACACAGCGACAAGAAAACAGATCAGCATCAGTATGATGTGATATTTTGCAGTGTTTATATTTTTTATTTTTATTTATTTTTATTTATTCATGAGTCTAACAGCCTCAGGGTAGAAGCTGTTCCTCAGTCTAGTGGTTCTACACTTGATGCTCCTCAACCTCCGTCCTGAGGGGAGTGGGGCAAAGAGTGAGTGTGCTGGATGAGTGAGGTCTTTCATGATGCAGGTCGCTCTTTTTCTGCATCTGGAGGTGTAAATGTCTGTGATTGTGGGGAGACTGACTCCAACAGACTTCTGTGCAGCCTTCACCACTCTCTGCAGTAATGACGCCAACACTGCAGACGGAGTCCAGCCAAACGGGGTTTATTCAGAAACAGGGACGAGCTGCTATTACCGAGGCTGCAGCTCACGCCTCAAAAGAAAACGCGGTACACACGCGAGCGAACACACTGCTAGCTGCCTGCTAACAACAACACACTCCCGGGCTCTTCTTCTTCGTCTCTCTTTTTCCGGTCCCTCCTCCCTGCTCCTACCCCTCTCCTGCCCCCACGACCAGTCCAACACATGAGGGCGGGGGACAACAGAATCACAACAGCTCAACAGAACACAGTACATGTATAACTGAACAAATACACAGAAATACTTGGACCCAAAGCAGAACCAAACACAGGGTCGTTACACTACCCCCCCACTACTGAGTCCCTCGCCCACGAGGGGACAAACAAAGTCATCGAACCGTCTTGGAGCCCTCCTCGTCTGTCGTGGGCGAGCTCCCAGCAGAGCGCTCCCGACTCTGCGGCTGGGACCTCATTCGACGGCAGTGATAAAACTTCTGGGGACGTTGGCGGACACACCCGAGAAAAGTGCGTGTTAGTATCAGAGTTGTGAAAAAACAAGCCCAAAAGCAGGGTGGTAACTTCTAGGCACTTTAATAAGCAGAACAGCTGGCCATTCTTGGAAGCCCGTTTAAAACCCATGACAAACCCCCCAGCTTTTCTGCCTGCACGGATGATTTGGCAAACATGTTTAGCCAGAATTTGTGATTGTCCGGCTCAGACCTGTCAGCAGCTCCAGCGTGAGGCCACGCTGACGCCTGTATGGCAGCCTGACAGAAAGCGAAGGCACGGATTTCTCCTGTGAGCTCGGGTAGTCGCCTCAGGTCAGAGCTGCTCCGTCCACTCCCGCTGTCAGAGCTGACTCAGCACATTCTACCTCATTGTGCAAAGTACACACAACCAAGTCCCTGTTTCAGACATACCAGTGCTCAGCCACAAGACCAAACCCATGCACGACTTCAGCGCGGTGGCTTAGCACCCACAAGATACCTGTTCAGTCTTGCAAGGCCTAAAATGCTCTTACATGACATGTTGCATAACTTTTCAAGATAGGAGCAGTTATTACAATCGGGTGGGCTAAAGTCTTTTGCACAAAGGTGCAAACCGCCTGTAGCAGCATTTTGATGAAGATATGGCAGCTGTCTTATGACAGGGATTCTTCCTGGGCGAACAGGAGACACAAAGCTGCACTGAGCTGAGTCAAAGCTGCCTGCAGGTGCTCGTGCCTCTCCATTTTAATTTCCTGCTGCAACCGGTTTGTGTGCGGCCAAAGGATTTTGTGCAGCTGTTGAGCGATCTGTCGGTTTATCTGTCGTTTGCTATTAAAGTAAAAAAACAGGCAGACATTTTAATTATTTGCATTCTCACAAGAACATGAGAAACACATCTGCATGAATGCAACTCATTAGTCTGCAAGCTTCACCCAAAATGTCCTCAAAGCGAACATGTGAACGATCACATTGACTGAACCCACGACTGAGTCGGATTTGGTTAAAATGAACGAAGCACATTTTCAGATTCTTGACCTGCTAAGGCACATTGTGATATCCACATCACCCTGATATCATGAGCTATTATACAGATACCGTAGGTCTTGACTTGTTCTGCTTATCAGGACAACCCTTAGAAAGAAATGGTCTGAATCTCATTTTAGCATTTTATAACGAGTTTTTCACATTATTTGTAAACGCAAACCATAATACATATTTGGATATTGGGACTTCCCAGCAGGACAGAAAAAAGCTGTATGCAGGGAAACGTAAATATATGACTTTTCTGAACAAAAGCATCTTCAGTTGTTGGTAAAAGTGCTTTAAAACATTGTTTTATGCACATTTCATTCAAAGGACTCGTAGATGCACTTGATTTGATTTGATTTATTTATTTATTCATTTTATAAAAACACACAACAATAATACATACAGTAGAAGAGAATAAAAAACAGACATATATAAAATGAAAGGCGGCAGAAGAAGAAAAAATCTTATTTTTTCTGCCCCTTATACTCTAATAAACCCCATTCGTGACACAATTCATATAACCAACTCATTTGATTTCCATAACTCATTTTCAACCTTCAATAAACTCTTCATACAACCAACTCACGTGATTTCTAAGATAAAGAACAACTAAATTTTTTATTTTTATTTTATATTATATATTTTATACCTTCTGCATCACATACATCATTGAAATTCCAACACATTTAAATGTATAATTTTAACCGATTAAGCTTAATCAGTCTTTTGAAAGCAACTATTGAATCAACCACTTTAATGTCTGATTCCAATTCATTCCATAACCCTATTCCTCGAATTAAAGTAGATCTTCCCCGTGAACTAGTCCTAAAATATGGCTTAACAAAAAGATTCCTCCCCTTAAGATTATAACTACTCGTTCTTCTAACAATTTTTTTTTTGAATATTTGAAGGGAGTGCATTATTTTGTGCTTTATACAAAACTAACAAAATATTATAATCAACTAAATCATAAAACTTCAGCAGTTTCATTTGATAAAACAAAATGCTTGATGGATGATGGAAATTCTTTCTGGTGATAATTCTAATAACTCTCTTCTGTAATATAAAAATAGGCATTGTAATTGATTTACATTGTAATTGATTTACATAGTAATTGATTTACATTGTACTGTAATTGATTTACATTGTAATTGATTTACACGCTGCACCCCAGACGTTAACACCATAAATTTCACTTCACTTTTTGACAAAATCCCATTATAACTCTTTTTAAATCAAATAGCTGCCTTTATCGCAGTGTGCAACTTTGTGACGTAGTCCTTGATTTGATGTGGTCACACATTTATGTTTTCTTTTTTTAAAACTGCACATAACACACACATACACACACACACACACACACACACACTGGCAATAATCAGTCTTTCATCATGGCAGCATGCCACAACAAAAAAGGAACTGTTGTGACACTGCAGTGGTGAAGGGATCTGCTGTAAAAAATGTATTGCACCCTGCAGAACAAAAAGCAGTAAACTTCATGTGGAAGTGTGGTGTTGGGTAATGTTTTACGAGTAACAGCATAACTTGAATGAGTCTGGGCTGCAGAGACATCTGAATCTTGGGAGAGCCACCATGGAAAGAAAAAGTCATGCCAAAGCAATGGGGGCTAGATTTATCTTCAGAGATGTTTGCAGCATGGACAGCGTCATGTGGTCTTTTGGAGGCTGAGCCCTGATGTGATGTTGGAGACACCTCCCTGCGAGGGGGCGGATGCTTCTGCTTATATAGCCCAGGGCAGCGCAAACAGGATGTGCAGAAAGCAGGAAGAGCAGTGGCACAGCTTCTTCACACCCAACATCTGACTTCTGTCTTCAGCAGGTAATAAGCCTCTCATGTCTCGCCTCTGAATGTTCATCTTACACTGACGTGACCTCAGTGCACTCATGATGATGATGGGCATCACACTAAACCAGTTTGTCAAGATTTTTTTAGGAAAAACAGCATAAACTTTTTTTTCTGTGATGCTGCCAACAGTTTCCTGCACATTGAGGCCCACCCCTGTTGGTGACTGTGGAAAAGGCTTTTATTTTCCACTGTGGCATAAATGCAACAATGAGAAGTATGTTTTGCACTGTGAGTGTGGAGAATGGCTCTTCCTTGCCCAAATACACCACAGCCGCTTGAAAGTACAGTTTGGGAGGAGGTGGAGACACACCCTGCTGCACGAAATCGCTTTCTTTCCAGAGCCATGTAATTACATTGCTTGTTCCACAGGTTGAGCAGCGTTGGCTGAGGGATAAAGAGAGGGTTATTGACTGATCCTGGAAAATTTTAGGTTGTGCGTGGAAGTAAAATATCAAACGCATCAAAAGACCTTTTCTATCAGTCAAAAGATGAGAATGTTTGGGTCGAACTGTATATACAGTATTTGTATCTCGTGCTGATATCGTTGCTGCGACATGAGAAAGTTCTCGTCATCCATGATATTTGTCTCCTCAGACCCAGAGCATCATGGTCCACAAAGAGTTTGAGGCTGCAGGGAAGAAGCCTGGCTTGCAGGTATGGCGGGTGGAGAAAATGGACGTGAAGCCCATTCCAACTCAGTTCTATGGCGATTTCTACATCGGCGATGCCTACATCGTGCTGCACACCACCCCGGCACCTTCTTACGCCCTGCATTCATGGATTGGTAAAAAACGCACTGAAGATCCCTTCGTATAACTGCTTGTTCATTGCGAAACACTTTTAGTCAACCTCAACTGCTTTTGTTTGTTTCGTTTATCGCACTGCAGGAGACGAAGCGTCAAAAGACGAAGTTGGAGCCGCGGCCATTTTCCTGACACAGATGGATGACCACCTGAAGGGCGCCGCGGTGCAGTTCAACGAGTTCCAGAACGAGGAGTCCGTCGTTTTTCTTGGTTACTTCAAGTCTGGAATCAAGCACAAGGTAAAAAAAAACCCGAAACTTTATGTTGGATTTTAATTTTATATGTGAAAACTGAGATTTTGTGTAGAACCAAAACAAAATCTTTGTACATGCCCGTCGAAGGACGTATTATGGTTTGGTCTCCATTTGTACGTGTGTAAATGCTCTTGATCCATAACTTCTGATCCACTCAAGATCATTTAATGAAACTTGGTGCACATTTGTAGCATCGTTAGCCAGTGCGTCTCAGAATCTTCTCATCCCTCCAGCTCTGAGGTCAAGGTCACAAATCAAGGTCAAATGCTACATCTTTGCTTGTCTGGGTCATTGCTATAGATTGCTGTATTTCTGTTTGCTAGTTTGTCACAACAAAAGTCAGAGTTGAACATTTAAATAAAAGCAGCTAAATCAGCTGATGCACAGTGAAGAGCTGTCCAAAGAGAAAAGTCCAGACTGTCCTCAGCTCTTTGGAGACGTTAAAGCTCGTCTTCTCTGTGTTTCCATGGACAGTTTCTATGGAGAACTTGACGACAAACATAGACACTGTGCCCAAACACAAAATGGCTGAATGAACCACATCTGGGAACGTGTGCCTTTGAACATCTTTGCCTTTTTGTTCACTGAACACTTTAAAATAATGATAATAATAACAATAAAAATGTTAGGAAGGATTTCACAGCAGAAATCCTTATTTTCAGATGTTGTTTCGTGTCGCCATGACTTTCACATTCATTTAAAATGTGTCAGCTTTACATTCATGTGTGACAACTTACCACAAAGGTGGACTCTGTTTGCTGAAAAAATGTCCACAAAAATCTATTTTTTTTTTGCTTTTATAAAAGTAAACTAAATGACTTTTTAAAAATTAAACAC
>JBBPBX010008232.1:0-30863 GCA_038048925.1 Garcialebias charrua | reverse complement strand
GTATTGGAGTACCGCTTATCTTTAAGATCTGTCTCACTAATTCTATTTTGCTATTTTAAGCCACAGTTTTTCTCATTTTAACCTCCGTTCAGACCAGTTTGTTTTTATTTTTGACGCAGTGTCTCGACCTCTCTGTTTTAGGGATTTTATTCAACGACGTGTACGCAGCCTCCAAGTTTGCGGTGGAAGGATTTTGTGAAAGCTTAGCAGTGCAGGCCTTGAGGTTCAAGCTGAGGTAATTTACTGACTCTGTGATTAAACAGAAGACAGAGACGCCTCCCGTGCTCGCACATTTTATTATTGCTGCCAAAGGCCTCCATTTGTCTGTTGTGTTAGCATAGCAAGCTATCCCATGAACCACTGAACGGGTTTGACTTGTGCTGCTCTTCTTGCCTCAGCATCACCCTGATTGAGCCGGGTCCAGTGATAACAGAGTTTGAGGGTAAGGTGTATGAGGAGGCCTTGAAGAAGGATCTCAGCAAAGCTGATGAAGTGACAGCTGACATGTTCTCAAACATGTACCTGAGGGCCTTCAAACAAATCTTTGAAAGCCTTGGGCAGACTGCGGAGGACGTGGCAGAGGTAAACAACCACAGGATGTGCTTCGGCTCATCATTTCTCACTTGATTCCTAATCAAACTTTTTGTATCTGCCCGCCGTGTGTTTTTCTTCCCAGCATACATACAAGATCATCACCATGGAGAATCCCCCTTTTCGCCATCAGACAAACACTCTTTACACCCCTATGACCACGCTTAAATACGCTGACCCCAGTGGTGACCTTCCGATTGAGACATTTTACAAAATGGTGTTCGAATATGATAAGGTCTTCAGTGCCAGCCTGAACTTCCTCAAGCTGCTGCGCTGGACAAGTCGGAAGAGTTTCTCCCTGGAAAAAGACAAGAACAACTGATTTTGTTTTCATGCTCATAAGTGACATGCATTAGATTACATTTGTAGATTAAAGGAAACTGTTAGACTTTTGTGATTAAATGTACAAAAAATTACCAATAAAATTACAATGTCCTGCATAAACCACATATTTTCTTCTGTTGTTCTGTTACCCATCCTGACATTTTCAACAGCATACAGTGATAATCTTTAATTTATTAAATCTTCCAACCCTAGATTATACATTTTCAAGACAATAACGTGGTGTAAAGAAACAAATAAACACGTTAAATTAGAAAAACTATATATTTTTGAATTTCCAAACAGGCCCCCTCCCTCTCGGTTTTCAAATCCCGGTTAAAAACTCACTACTACTCCATCGCTTTCAATGCCAGCTGATTTGTATTGGATCGTTTTATTTATGATCTGCAATGTTTTTATGTTTTTCGTGTTGTACTTCATTGTCTGTGTTGCCTGTTGCGTGTTTGTTTGTCCAGCACTTTGTGTGGACTTGTTCCTGTTTAAAGTGCTTTATAAATAAAATGGTATTGTATGGAATATTAAATGTCTGCAGACTCAAAAAATAACTTTATGCACAATTTCACACCATGTTAAAATCTTGAGAGATGTGTTTGAAGTATGTGCTGAGGATGACTATCAGCTACTACCACACTAAACTTCAGCTGTGAATATGGCTCATTATTGACATGTTTGTGTTGGTGGAGGTCAGTCAGCCATGGCCCATGGCCATCTTGAATTGGCCATCACTGAATACTTTCTAAAAGTTTCATCAAAATCTATCAGACACGATCAATATCGCTCCTTCGTTTTCTGCTGCGCGTTAAACGTTTTACAGTGGAAATTGACAAGTTTATGTCCAACGCAATAAATCGGAACGTGTTGTACTCCATGTCGACCCTAGATAGCGATATTTTATCGCAAAGTTACTTCAGCACCGACAAACAGTTTCCGGTTTTTGCATGACGTCACATCCGGTCTAATTTAAGCTAATGTTGCCAAATTATAACTATTTTTTAATCTATTTTTGTAAGCTGGTAGTTTCTTTGATTTAGTTTTTTTTTGTGGATTGTAAAGTAGTTTTATTCGTAGTTTAGTAACTTTTTTTTTCACCCAAGCCGTCGTCTGTAAAAAGCTGCCTACGCAGATGTTCTTCATTGTTAGCCTAGCGTTAGCCTACTCTTCTCTGCGAGGCGACTCGGACCACAGCTGCCGACTGACTAGCTGGTTACCAGTTAGTAAGGCAGGTCTTCTGTTTGTGTGGTGTCGTTTGTGAGACTTTTTTATTTATTATTATTATTCATTTAAGGAGTGAACAGGGACGAGCCGCTGGTTGCTTAGCACGCATCGATTAGCCCAACCGGCTAGTTTCGAGGAAACGTCTTCACTGGTTGTGTTGACGTTCACTCGACCTGCTTTATCTCCAGAGAGCCCATTTCACCTCATTGCCAAGAGGCAAAGCCGTTTGTTTAGTTTTAGTGTTTTGCATTTTGCCACAATGGCTTCCTCCTCTGGAAACGACGACGACCTCACCATCCCCAGAGCGGCCATCAACAAGATGATTAAAGAAACTCTCCCGAACGTCCGAGTGGCCAACGACGCCAGGGAGCTGGTGGTCAACTGCTGCACTGAGTTCATCCACCTCATTTCCTCCGAGGCCAACGAAATATGCAACAAATCCGACAAGAAGACCATCTCCCCCGAGCACGTCATCAACGGTGAGTCCCGACCCTCCAGGGTCTTCCTCAGGATCCTCAAGTCATTAATTGGCACTTTGGCCTTTCTGTTTCAGCCCTGGAAAGCCTCGGCTTTGCGTCGTACATCACGGAGGTGAAGGACGTCCTGCAGGAGTGTAAAAGTGTGGCCCTGAAGAGGAGGAAGGCCAGTTCCCGGCTGGAGAACCTGGGCATCCCAGAAGAGGAGCTCCTCAGACAGCAGCAGGAACTGTTTGCAAAGGTGGGATCTGTGAAGACTGCTTTAAAGGAAGGATTGCATGTTGCGCTATATTTCAACTTAAATGTGTGTGACAGCTACTGCCACTACAAAATTTAGCTCCACAACACAAAAGAGCTACTACTTGTGTTTTCTAAGAACAGTTGGCTTTAGAGGCCATCTCAGATTTGGTTGACTCCAAAACCCATGAAAGATGTTTCATGAGATGTTTTGGTAACGGACAAACAAAAACAACATCATCCGCCTTTTCGTGGCAGGTGATGCTGCATACACACCTTGTCATGTTTCGAATGAAAATGCTCAGTTTAGTAACGGGGTGGTTGTGAAACAGTGAGTCTGAATCAAGTTCAGTTTCATATCGAGTTGTGTTGCCTGGAAAGAGAAAACGGCCCTCGTGTAACAACCACAGACAGGAAGTGAGAGCAGTTGTAGCCTGTGAGGCTGTGATCACAGCGTGTAATGATATGCAAAACAAATGTGCTGAGAACCATGCGGGTCAGGACATTTAGCTAACCTGTTGAGTGGTTCTGCTTGTTTTGTGCATCCTCCCTGGCGTATCCTTTTTGTTATTATTTTTAAGTTTAATGATTGCATTTGCTCTCATTTACCTTCCTGCACAAAGTCAAAACAATGCAATGAAAAGCTCAAAGGCGTTTTCTGTAACAAAGATCGTGTCGTGTATTTGGCATATACAGATTTTTAGTTTCAGAATGAGCTTGCAGGGGTTGAAGCAAAACGTGATTACCAGAGCAAGTTTGATGGGTCCCCTGTGATCCAAGTGAGCACATGAAATGTAGCGTGCTAAAATACAGACAAGACGTTTAATAATATGGGTAGTCATGCTTATGTCTCTGAGCAACAGGAACAGCAAGCTTTTATTCTCTTAATTGTAGACTTGTGGCTGAAGCAGCAGTGGTCGGCTCGCAGCATGAAGGTCCTTTCTTAGGATTTTAACTTCAAAGTAATCTGAAACACAACAATGAAGGTAGTTACTGCAATGCCACGAAGAGCGGTCTGCGAAAACAAATCATACAATAAGAAACACAATTCTGGAAACAGCCAAAGCAACTGAAAGACGCTGTTTAGGATCCAGAAGTCCGACAGTTTTGATGCATATTGTTAAGTAAAGAATACGGATGTGTTTTTGAAACATTTTTAGGTTGGAGTTGAAACGTGAGTCTCGTGTGTTTTGAATGTCAGGCTCTGGTCTTCATACGTCCTCCACTGTCCTGCTGTCTCACTTGTCCTGCCTTGTTTCTTTCTCTTCTAGCAGCAGATTCACGTTTCTTGTTTCCACCTAAATATCTTCTGCGAGCTTCTACATTTGTCTGATTCCTCCACATTTGTTTATCTACACTCACTACAACCAGGTTAGCTGACTGCAGTATTTACACAGTGTGCACATAATTCAGAATTTTATATCAGAACATCACTGAAAAGAACTAAAGAAAAATCTTTCAAACTACATCTGTTTGGGAAAAAAACTTTGATTTTCATAGAATGACTATAAGCATTCAGCTTTTTACAGTCATTTATTAAACTTTAAAGGTGCAGTCTGTAAGTTTCTGTAGAACGCAGCACTTAGAAAAATTTTCAACAGGGAAAGCATTCTGGTCCCTCCCCCTCAGAGCCATATATGGCTCTGCTCCCCCTTGCTCTCGCTGAAATTCAGCTGAGCTTCCTTAGCTCCGCCTCCACTGCATGTCCTGTCTCAGCCGCTGCGATCTTCTGCGTTTATATGTTAAAAAAATGTTCTAAAAAGTAAAATAAAAACATGGAGCGCTGGTCCAGCACACCAGAACACCAGCAAATCTGCAGAGCCGCGCGCAGCCACGTTGAACCCGAGTTAAAATCGCTCGTGACAAATTCATTCATTTCCTCATTTCAGTCATGGAGTCAGCGGAGGAGGAAGCGATCACTTTTAGCAAAAAAAACAAAAGAAAAGTCCAGATCAGGGATGAGGAAGGGGAATTTAATACATTTGTGTCACATACAAAACATTTCTGCATCGCTTTGCAATCCTTTGAACGAGAAGGTGCGCGGCCGCTGGGGCTGGGACAGGCGGGGGCGTGGGTTAGGAGCGTGAGAAGTGAGAAGCTCTGTTTTTATTGGCTGGTTAACGACGGGTCACTGTGGCTTTTTAGAAAGGCTTTTAGTAACACCTGGAGAAGCAAGGGGACTATAGTTTTTTCAAAGATTACTTTGTCTAACATCAGTCTGTCAGGAGATAGTGACAGAGTGAAGAAATATGTTAAAAATATATTGTTAGAAAAGTTACAGACGGCACCTTTAATGTTTACAAATCATTACATACAAACTGACAGTGGTGTATTTTAATAGGGTCTGGTCTAGTTAATCCCTGCAGTAATCCCTGCAGGTCAGGCTCTGTTTAAAATAATCTGCTGCTGGAATAGAAATCCATGTCAGGAATTACAGGCAGAGTGCTCCTTGAAGAAATGCATGTCGCCCGCTGCCTCTTATGTCTGAGTTTCAAGTCATTTTCTAATGAGAAGTGACAGAGCTGCTGCTGTTTCACTCCAAACCTGTAAGTGATGTTAGGAGCCATCTCACGAGGTTTGAAAGGTGTGTTTGTGCTCCGAACGACTCTCTGCTACTACCACACCAAATCACTATTTGTACATTTATCCCCAATCTTCAGCGACAGTCATTAATGAAAGGGTTACGGTCATTATGTCATGCCCAGTAATCTCTGTGATGTTTGAGTAAAAGTAACCTGACCTCCAGGCTCTAACCATCAGAACGTCCATCACTGTCCTCTCCAAAGCCTCACATGTCCGTTGGCTCTCTGCAGGCCCGGCAGCAGCAGGCGGAGCTCGCCCAGCAGGAGTGGCTGCAGATGCAGCAGGCCGCCCAGCAGGCTCAGATGGCCGCGGCGTCCGCCAGCGCAGCCCAACAGGCCGGATCTTCTCAGGACGAAGACGAGGAGGACGACATGTGAGCTCAGGAAACCGTTCGGCTTGTCCAAAATTTAGTTCTGGGACTGTGACGGTGCGCGCGCATTCCTGTGCTGCGGTGAACAGAGCCTCAAGATGTCTCCGAGCACTGAGGACGCACATTTGGGAAAGAAGGGCGAAAGAGAAATCATTGGGCTGAAAACGAAGGGGACAAAAAGGCCGCTGGGTGTTCGATTCTTCTCACGTCCCTCTTTCATTTGTTATTCCTGGCAAATGCCGTCTTTGATGTTTTTTTTGTAGATTCCTGGATGCGTGGGGAACCGGCTGAAGGTAGGAGCTGCCTGGGATGAGCTGGGGGTTTAAAACAAACATGGCTGTCCTGTAGTCCTCGGTCACATTCAGTGGTTTGAGCGCACCGCTGATCTTGTTTGGTGTTTGACGTCAGTTTTACTCTAAGGTTTCTGTCTCCACTTCCTGGTATATTTGTTAAACTATAGATCGTTTTAAGGGTGAATTTGTTCAGTTGTTTAGAAAAAAGACACTTTGTTCAATTTGAGTCCATCTGGTTGCTTTGTGTCATTTTCTTCCTAGAACCACCTCAGTATTGGCAGCGAGCTACGCCTTTGAACCAAAGACAGATGACAAACTAACGGCAGTTTGTTTTTAAAGGCGTAGGTGTAACTGGACTGACTCCAGATCAGTGTAAACGATGAGGAACCTTTCATATCCAGCTTGGTTATTTCCTTTATTTCCCTCGCGTGCAGTATCCAAACCTGTTCGTTGTGACTCGGGTCGATCCTCTGTGTAAAAAAAAACAGGAAGCCAAGTTTCAGTTGCCTATTCTGTATTCTTTAAGCAATAAAGGAATCACTTTTGTAGTCCGCTGTTCTGTTTTACCTGAAGTGATGTTCACATGTTCAGGCTCAGGATGTTTGGGCCAAGGTCAACCGCTTTCTTCTATAGCACCTTTACCATTAAAAGAGCCATTTCTTCCTGTTTGTCACTAAATAAAATGTATAGGGAGCTGCTGAACTTGCTGCTAAAATTATGAAGTGGTGGCCTGCGGACCACTTCATGTTCATTGGAGGGAGTTTTTTTTTTGGCCTGTAGAGGGCGACATTATTAAACAAAATACCTAATGTACTGTAATGGTAAATTGTTCATATTTTACATTAAAAACAGGCCAACTAAAGAAAATATTTTACAGATATGAGCAACTTAATAAACATTAAAGCACATATTTTTGTTTTAATTGTAGAAAAAATAAACTATCCTATTTTGAAGTACAGTAATTAAGCATAAAGTTAAAAATATAAAAATGAGGCCAGATTGTAATTGGTTATTAAAATGAAATAATTAAGCCTACTCGACTTCTTTTTTAGTCAAACTGACTCACCATGTTCTCAGCAATTTGTCTTAAACCTACTGCTATAAAATTCAGGTGGATTTGAGAAAAAAAAAAGGAAAATCAGCTTAAAGAAGTAGCTGACAAACTAAGTGCATGTTTTACTTCTTTAAACTTGCATTTTAGCATAAATCTGCTAAAACGTCCATTTGTTGCTGTTCGCACAACAACCACAGAAATTCAGTTTTATGATACCATACTACACAATTTTATTTATAGAGCACTTTACCAACAAGACCAACCAAAGGGCTGTACAAACAAAAAACAGGCAACATACAAAATGAAGTAAAAACAGAATATAGACATAAAAACCATGTAGATAATAAATATAACAACCAACCTGTGTGAAGCAACAGGTTCAAACAGATCATCTGGTGTTGAAAGCTACAGAATAGTGGGTTTTTAAACAGGATTTGAAAACCGAGAGGGAGGGTGCCTGCCTGACAAACAGAGTTGTTAGCTAAACTTGAAAGAGTCTGCAGAGGAACCATGTGTCTCCGGAGCTCTGTCTTTCACCTGTGCTGCCGTCGATGACGTCACCTGCAGTGGCTCAGGTACTAATCAGAATCAGCTTTGTTGCCATTGCACCGAAGCACAAGAAAATTACATTTCAGGACAGCCTGTCTGAGTAAAACAGACAGACATGGGGGTACGGAAGTGTGAGGACACGGCCCAGTGGGCGGTGCAGCCATTTTTTAGATAGGAAAATAGAAACATGGGGGGGAAGGGGAGGTATTAAAAAAAAACATCTCACACTTTGTCCTAGATGGGACACTGAAAGTTGTATAAAAAATAAAAAAAACAGCACAGAAACAGCAACATACCGGTACTGATGACATCATGATACATATACATGAGGGAGGCCGACGAAGGTGGTGAGTTGTCCGTGGACACTGCCAGATAGTCCACTGTCCTGATAAGAGATGATGCAGTGTCTATCAGCCGGCTCAGCTCTGATACAGGTCCACAGATGTCCTCCGGAAGGAAGCGGGTGGTAGGGGGGAGCAAAGCTTCTTGTTCACATAACCTCCAGGAGAGTTTGAGATTGGCCAGTTTAAGACCAACACAGAGCAGATTCATATAACAGGCCGACTCGGCTCGATTTCTGTTATAGCTACTGGTACGTCTCAATGGCAACTCCAAACAGCCACATTTTGTGGTCAACACTGCCGGGCCGAGCTTGTAGCTTCTCCAAGGTCGATTCCTTCTCACCAGCGAGTTTCAGGAGCCGCAAGTGCCATGCGATTTTCAGAAATCGTGTCCAGCTTGCATCTCGGCTCACACAGCATCTGAGTCTGAGTGCTCACTGCACGGCACATACAAGCCGGGCAGCCTCACAATGGTCAGAACAAAACACATGCTGCGTTTAAGTGTTGACGGCGTTCATTTCCCGCAGATAGACGCTTGCATTTCGTGCATCCAATCAGAACATGTTCGCTTTACAAATACTGAGCATGTGCGTGACTGACTAAAAGTGAAGAAAGTAGTGCAGAACTGCTGTTAAACTAAAAGCAACTGTTTTACCCTCGTGGCGAGCAGCGTCCATCTTGGATTCTGAACTGGGGCTAGTCCGAGGAGCTCCTACTTTCCAACTGGGAATTGCAGGCGATGTTTCCCAATCGGAACTCGTAAACTCCCAGTTCCCAGTAGAACTGGGACACACACCATCAGTCAGTCTGTTAGCTTTTCAGTTCAATGTAAATATTTGTCCTTTTCTTTTACAGTTTAGAGAGTCCTCTCTGGCCTGGGAAGGCTGCCTCAGGAGGACCTGGAGAGTCTCTGAGGGCGCTCCTTGAACTGATGCACCTGCATACCCAGACAAGCAGCAGCAGATTGAAACATGAAAGTTTTTGGTTGTTTTAAAGTCAAGAGAATCTCAGTTTGACCCCAAACAATGAAGAACTTCTTAAAATGCACTTTCAATATGTGTCTTTGTACCATTTCATGTTAAACAGCTGGGAGTCTTAATAATTTGGGTTGGATGGGTGTCCTGCAGAGCAGCTATCTGACGGTGAGCAAATCTGAAACCTAAATGTTTTTTAGTTTTTTAGACACTAGTCGAAAGAATGATATGATCTCCATCTGTAAACATTCTTGTCCGGGTCATAATGCCTGACCAACAGTTGTTGTACAGCGTGTCTCGTGAATTTTTCTTCGCTGGGCTCTTAAGGTCAAAGGTCACTCAAGGTCTTTGCTTGTTTGGTCCACTGCTACAGACTGCTGTTTAACAGCTCATTTATGACTGAAAACAAATTGAATTTGAACATTTGTTGAAGCAGGGAAATAAATAATAATAATAATAATAATTGTCTATTCTTGTCATCTGCGTATGTTTCCCATACACAGACGAAATTCGTCTCTGCATTTAACCCAACCACCTACCAGGTGGTGCAGTGAGCAGCCATAGAAAGCGCTCGGGGAGCTGGAGAAAATAGGTGTGCACTCATAGACACCCCAAGGTGTGTAGTGGCCGGGACGCGAACCCGCGTCCTTCGGGTCCCAAGTCAAAGGCAGAAAAAGAGCAAAATTATGTAGAAAAAGCTGAAATAGGCAGAGGCTGAATAATACCATCTTAAACTGGACAGTCTGGGGCTGAACACCTCAATGTGTAACTGGCTGCTAGACATCCTGACCGGGAGACCACAGACAGTACGGGTCGGGAGTAACACATCCAGCACAATCACATTGAATACAGGGGCCCCACAAGGATGTGTGCTGAGCCCCCTTCTATTCACCCTGCTAACACACGACTGCACACCATCGTACAGCTCCAACCACTTCATCAAGTTTGCGGACGACACAACAGTGGTGGGTCTCATCAGCAACAACGATGAGACGGACTACAGGAACGAGGTGAGCCGCTTGGCCTTGTGGTGCGGACACAACAATCTCACTCTCAACGTGGAGAAGACAAAGGAGATTGTTGTGGACTTCAGGAAGAGGGATGCCCAACATGCCCCTCTGACCATCAACAGCACCACAGTGGAGAGAGTGGACAGCACCAAGTTCCTGGGAGTGCACGTCTCAGAGGACCTGTCCTGGAGCAGGAACACTGCATCACTGGCCAAGAAGGCTCACCAGCGCCTCTACTTTCCCGGTTAAAAACTCACTACTACTCCATCGCTTTCAATGCCAGCTGATTTGTATTGGATCGTTTGATTTATGATCTGCAATGTTTTTATGTTTTTCGTGTTGTACTTCATTGTCTGTGTTGCCTGTTGCGTGTTTGTTTGTCCAGCACTTTGGTGTGGACTTGTTCCTGTTTAAAGTGCTTTATAAATAAAATGGTATGGTATGATATGGTACTTTCTCTGCAAGCTGAAAAGAGCTGGAGCTCCAACCCCCATCTCAGAGGACCTGTAGAAGGTGCACATACCTTCTACAGGGGTGCCATAGAAAGTGTCCTGACCAGCTGCATCACGGTGTGGTTTGGTGCATGTACTGCATCCTGCTGCAAGTCCCTCCAGCGCATTGTGAGAGCAGCTGAGAAGATTGTCGGCACCTCCTTCCCCTCACTACAGGACTTACACAGCAACCGCCTCACTCGGAAAGCCCACTGCATGGCAGGTGATCTCACACACCCACTACACAGCTGCTTCAGCCTGCTGCCATCAGGGAGGAGACTGAGGAGTCTCCAGGCTCGAACCAGCAGATGGAATGACAGCTCTGTTCATCAGGCAGTCAGGATCCTAAACTCTCTGCTTGCTCTGCCTTCCCTCCCTCTTGTTCTGCCTTAACAAAAAAAAAAACACAAAAAAAAACTTTCACACACTACCACACAACACAAATATTTTTGACTCTGTATCATCAAAACGGGTTGTACACTCAACACACGGTCAAATGCTCATTCAATTTGCACTACTTCTCATTTTTGCACTACTGTTTGTATCACATTACTGTCCATAGTCACCACTGTTTACATTTATCACTACTGTTTACATTTATCACTACTGTTTACATTAATCACTACTGTTTACATTTACACTACTTTTTATATCCACACTACTGCTGATATATATATTCTTTTTACTAGCCTAATTGCATATGTCACTTTACCTCTATACCAATATCAACTACCTCATACATATACTGTGTACATAAACTTCATATGCTGCTTTGTCACTTTATTACAAATGTTAATGTCAGAACCTTCATTTTATTTTAGAGATATACTTTTTATACTTTTATACTACTATGCAAAAACTCAGGACAGTATTACACTTTTATTATTTCATTTTATGCTTATGTTTATTTAATGTTTTAATGTTTAAATGGTTGTTATTGTTATAGTGAAGTGCAGGACGCCATTCAAAAAAAGAGATTAGCCAAGAAGAAATATGACAGTGAGAGGACTGAAGAGAGGAGACAGGAATATAAGGAGATGGGACATAGAGCAAAGAGGGAAGTAGCTAAGGCAAAGCAGAGGGCGTACAATGAGTTGTATGGGAGACTGGACACTAAAGAGGGCGAGAAGGACTTGTACCGATTGGCAAGACAGAGGGATCAGGCTGGAAAGGATGTGCAGCAGGTTAGGCTTATTAAAGATGGGAATGGGAATGTTCTAACAAGTGAGGAGAGTGTGATGGGAAGATGGAAGGATTACTTTGAGGAGCTAATGAATGAAGAGAATGAAAGAGAAAGAAGAATGGAGGTCATAGAAACTGTGGACCAGGAAGTGGGAAAGATTAGTGAGGGTGAAGTAGGGCTGGGCCATATATCGTTACCGGTTTTACCGGGCAAAAAAGCTTGCCCGGGCAAAAAAGTTATATCATGATATGCTAATTTCATGACGTAATACAGTACGCCGGGGCGCCCCGACCCCTTAACATCCGAGCGCTTCAAAAGACCAAACCGAGCTGCGCACCTCCCTCCACCAGTCTGTACTGGTGTAACGCTAGCTAAAATGCTAAAAACAAACAACGTGTTTCAGCTGTCTCTCCCCTGTCTCTCACTGCACAGGTACAGAGAGCTTGTCCCCCCCGCCCGCGCTGCTCAGCGTATGTGCGGGCTGCTCTCTCCCTCGCTCTAAAACTGTCGCGCAGTTCAGCTGCCTCACACAGTCTCACACAGAGGCAGGTGATCAGAGAATCAGATAGATCAGTTTAAAAAATGAATCAGAAAAATGAATAATTCCTGCAGGAACAGAGGAAGCTGAAACACCAGAAGCTTCAGGGTCAGCTGATCAACTTGTTGCAAGTTATTTTTATACTTGGAGACAGAATACTTTACTTAATAAAGTAATTTCAGTAAAATTACCCCTTGTTGTTTTTAAAAAAAATGTATATAATACTGCAAAGGAACATGATAAGTTAATTTTGTCAAATAAATAAATTTGATTATTATTTTTTGGTTATATCACAAAATTTATCGTTATCGTGATAATGCTCTGAAATATCACACGATATATTTTTTTAGCCATATCGCCCACCCCTAGGGTGAAGTCCGGAAAGCTTTGAAAAGAATGAAGAAGGGGAAGGCAGTAGGACCTGATGACATACCAGTGGAGGTTTGGAAATGTCTTGGAGAGATGGCAGTGAGGTTTTTGACTCAAATATTTAATGGAATATTTGAGGGTGAGAAAATGCCTGAAGAATGGAGAAGAAGTGTGCTGGTTCCCATTTTTAAGAACAAGGGTGATGTACAGAGTTGTAGCAACTACAGGGGAATTAAGTTGATGAGCCACACGATGAAGATCTGGGAGAGAGTTGTGGAAGGAGGCTTAGACAAGAGGTGACTATCTGTGAGCAGCAGTATGGTTTCATGCCAAGAAAGAGCACCACAGATGCCATCTTTGCTTTGAGGATGTTGATAGAGAAGTACAGAGAGGGTCAGAAAGAACTCCATTGTGTGTTTGTGGATTTAGAAAAAGCATATGACAGGGTGCCAAGAGAGGAGGTGTGGTATTGCATGAGGAAATCTGGAGTGGCAGAAAAGTATGTTAGACTGGTACAGGACATGTATGAGGACAGCAGGACAGTGGTGAGATGTGCTGTAGGAGTGACAGATAGCTTCAAGGTGGAGGTGGGAGTGCATCAAGGATCGGCTCTGAGCCCCTTCTTGTTTGCTCTGGTGATGGACCGACTAACAGATGAGGTCAGGCAGGAATCCCCATGGACTATGATGTTTGCAGATGACATTGTGATATGTGGTGAGAACAGGGAACAGGTGGAAGAGAACTTGGAGAGGTGGAGGTATTCACTTGAAAGAAGAGGAATGAAAGTCAGCCGTAGTAAGACAGAGTACATGTGTGTGAATGAGAGGGAGGCTGGTGGAACAGTGAGGCTACAAGGAGCAGAGGTCACAAAGGTGCAGGACTTCAAGTACTTGGGGTCCACTGTCCAGGAAAATGGGAAATGTGGTAAAGAGGTGAAGAAGAGAGTCCAGGCAGGATGGAGTGGATGGAGAAAAGTTTCAGGAGTGATTTGTGACAAAAAGGTGTCAGCAAAGGTCAAAGGAAAAGTTTACAAGACAGTGGTGAGACCAGCTATGTTGTATGGTCTGGAGACAGTGTCATTGACAAAAAGACAGGAGAAAGAACTGGAAGTAGCAGAAATGAAGATGCTGAGGTTCTCCTTAGGAGTGACAAGGATGGATAAGATCAGGAATGAGATAATCAGAGGTACAGCACATGTTGAACAACTGGGAGATAAAGTTAGGGAGGCCAGACTGAGATGGTTTGGACATGTCCAGAGGAGGGACAGTGGGTATATTGGTAGAAGGATGTTAGAAATGCAGCTGCCAGGAAAAAGACACAGAGGAAGGCCAAAGAGGAGATATATGGATGCAGTTAGAGAGGACATGAAGGTAGTTGGAGTGAGGACAGAGGATGCAGAGGACAGAGTGAGGTGGAAGAGGATGACTCGCTGTGGAGACCCCTGAAAAGGGAAAAGCCGAAAGAAGAAGAAGTTTAAATGGTTATTGTTGCACCGTGGGTCTGAGAGAAATGCAATTTCAATCCTGTGTATGTCCTGTACATATTGCAGTTTTGACAATAAAGCTGACTTTGACTTTTGACTTTGAGAGCTCCATTTTCAATGAGAAAAACATGGCCGACAAAGCTAAATACTGTAAGAAGAAAAGAGAAAACGATTTATAAACAAAATGAAGAGTGTATATAAGATTTTGAAAACAACACTACTTAGCTTCAATTTATCTTCTTAACGAGAAATAAGCTCATCAGCAGTTCTCAAGTTTTAGTTATGAATTAGAACTAGTCTAGTGGAACATGAACGCAACATCCCCAGAAGCGCTGCTCCTGTAGTTTCGCAGCTCTGCCGGCAGAGGGCGCTGTTGGCTGCGGCCGATTGTGTACTCGTCAGTCATGTCGCTTCTCCCGCACGACTCAATGCGTTTTAATCCAGCTAAAAACTCCCCAGTGCGTGTTTGATGTACGCCAGGAGTACTCTGACGGGCTTACTTCATGGCTCCACTTCAAAAATACTCCAAACACGGTTAAAACAGAAAGACCAGGCAGGTGAGTAACAACATAACACAAAAGCTGTTTTATCCGGGTGTCTGTGCGTGAACTCAAACGCACCAGCAGGGACTTCATGGGTAATTATTAAAACTTTGTCGGAGACAAATCTGGAAAATTACATTTTGCGCAATCTCATTAAGTCAGAGTATATGACTCTCAGCTACTACCACACCAAATGTTAGCTCAGTATCTGTAAACCTGACTGATTTATAGCAAGTTGGACCCCCCAAGTTGGCTGGACCCCCTGTAGTTGGGCCTCCTCAAAGGAACTGTTTGCACACTTAATTTGTGACGCTTTATGGTCAGAGACTTTTCTGCATCATTCATATTATTGTCACTATTTTCAGTTCTCAGACTATCTGGAATCACTGAATCTTATCAACTCATCTGGATCTGCCCATCATTGCGACTTTCATTGTTTTTGGGCTCTGAATGATCGTGTCTTCATTAATGTTTCACATGGTTCAATTATGGGGGCAAAATGTCACACTGTTAACTCCTGTAATTACACATCACTGACAAAGAAGTCATGTAAATGTCTGATATTAATGTTGTTATTGATCTCAGGGATTCAGCCCAACCCAGGGCCAACCACTAACTACTGTACACCTGATGAGTTTAAAAATATTTCAGGTCTCCGTTTTCTGCATGTAAACGCTCGTAGCCTTCTAAAAAAACTTGATGAATTGAAAATCCTAATCACTTCTTCTGGGGCAGATGTGATCGTTATCTCTGAAACTTGGCTCAAAAAATCTGTTTTGAAAAATGACCTGGCAATCAATGAATTTAAGATCTATCGTTGTGATCGTAATAAAAAGGGAGGTGGAGTCGCTATTTACATCAGAGATTCTTTGGCTGCCAGGATTGCATCTAAAAAAACAATCGCAAACCAGTTTGAGGCTTTAGCTGTGAACATCACTTTGAAAGGAGGTCAGCCCTTAACTGTTGTTGGTTGTTATCGTCCCCCCTCCGCAACACCTGAAGCTCTGTCCTCCCTGACTGAATTCATAGGAAATTTAAAACACAATGAGATTGTTTTGGCTGGAGATTTCAACATTGATTGGAATAAGTCGACCCCCCTCTGTGATAAATTCAAGGAATGTTGCCTATCTCTCAATCTAACACAACTTATCGATTCTCCTACCAGACCAAACATAAAATGTCCCGAAAAATCTTCCACCTTAGATCTGTTTTTCACAAATGCACCTCACAAATTTCCTGGTATAGGTGTATTTGCTAACGTTTTGAGTGATCATTCCGTAATAGCAGCTCTTAGATCAACTAAACTTCCACCTGCTAAGCCCAGAATAATTAAAAAAAGGGATTTGAAACGTTTCAGTGAACAGTCATTCCTTTGGGATCTATCCCTCTTTGATTGGCAACGTATCCTACAAATCAATGACGTGAACACCGCTTGGAACGATTTTCATGATAGTTTCATTTACTTTGTAAACAAACACGCACCTTTCCGGCAGTTCAGGATAAAGAGCCGTGACAGCCCCTGGTTTACTCCTGAACTAGCTGATCTCCTGCACTGGAGAGATCATCTTTGGGCCGCAGCAAGAAAATCACACTCAGACACTGATTGGTTGAAATTTCGGCAGCTAAGGAATAAATGCACAACTGCCATCAAAGCCGCAAAACGTAACTACTTCTTATCTCAGACCTCCAAAAATCTAAACGATCCTAAAAAATTCTGGAAAACCATCAAATCTCTCTCAGGCACCCCCCAATCATCTGACCTCCCATCACAATTTCTTGTTGACTCTGTTCCTGTGTCAAATAAGCACGAGATCCTGAACTGTTTCAATAAACATTTTGTTGCTTCTAGTTCATTATTTGACACAGTTACAAACGGAAAATCAGCCACTTTATCTAATAATCAAACTTCTACAAATCAAATCCCTCCTACAAGTCAACCATCTGTTAATCACACCTTCTCTTTTTCTCCGTTCTCAGTCAGTGAGGTAAATAAACTGTTAAATGATCTTGATCCTAAAAAATCTGCAGGTCCAGATGAACTTCCACCTTATTTCTTAAGGCTGGCTGCTCATATCATCACAGTCCCTGTGACCCACATCTTTAATCTGTCCATAAGCCAAAACACCATTCCGGATGCTTGGAAAACAGCCTTTGTTCTTCCTTTGCTGAAGGGAGGTGACCCCACCTCACTGAACAATTATCGACCGATCTCTAAACTCTGCATCTTAGCAAAGGTTCAAGAAAAACTGATAAACTCTCAGATCAAAAATTATCTGGACTCATTTAACATCTTACCTCTTCATCAATCTGGTTTCAGGAAAAAACACAGCACAACAACTGCTTCTCTGAAGGTTCTGAATGATGTTGTTGAAGCACTGGATGCTAAGGACTATTGTGCTGCACTTTTCTTAGACCTGTCTAAAGCTTTTGACACTGTGGATCATAACATCCTGTGTCATAAGCTCTCAGAAATCGGTTTCTCTGATCACACCATCGGTTGGTTTTCTAACTATCTTTCCAATCGGAGGCAATGTGTTCAACATAACGGTACTTCTTCCAGCTATTTAACAGTTAAAAATGGTGTACCACAAGGCTCAGTTTTAGGACCCACTCTCTTTACAATCTACATAGCTAATGTAGGTCACTGCATCCCTGATGCATCCTTACATTTCTATGCTGATGATACAGTTGTTTATTGCAGAGCTAAAACAGTAGCTAAGGCTTTCCAGTTACTGCAATCCGCTTTTGACTTCATCCAGTCAGATTTGTTCCGTCTCAAACTTGTCCTAAATGCTGATAAAACAAAAGGGATGTTTTTTTCAAATAGGAAGTCGGTCCCAGCAGTTCTTCCTCTGATTTTATCTTCAAATGGTGTCCCTATTGAGTTTGTTGATTCCTATAAATATCTGGGTATCCTGATCGATTCACATCTCTCTTTTAAACTCCACGTGGAAAACCTAGTGAAGAAACTGAAAGTTAAACTGGGTTTCTTTTTCAGAAACAGATCATGTCTATCACTGAATGTTAGGAAACGCCTTGTATCTGTGACTTTCCTTCCCTCCATTGATTACGGTGACATCCTCTACATGAATGCTCCTACAAGCACCCTGCGGATGTTGGATGTTGTCTATCATGGTGCACTAAGATTCATAACTGGTTGTGATTATCGTACCCACCACTGCACCCTGTATTCACTGGTTAACTGGACATCATTAACCTCACGCAGACTCTTCCACTGGTACATTTTCATCTTTAAATCACTTCTTGGTCTGCTGCCCTCATACATCTCCTCCTACATGTCTTTGCGTGATTGCAGCTACAGTGTGCGCTCTCAGGACATGATTACCTGCAGTGTTCCGTCAGTGAGGACTGAACTTGGAAAAAGGGCCTTCTCCTATTCCGCTCCAGCTTCCTGGAATATCTTACAAAAAGATCTGAAGCTCTCAAACTTGACTTCTCTAAATGGTTTTCAGAATCTGTTGGAATCCTGGCAAAAACCAATGCAGATTTGTTCCTGTCTTTGATTCTATACGTTTACCTTATAATGTTTTGCTAGTTTTTTGATACTTTGTTAAAAAAAAAAAAAAAAAAATTTTTTTTTTTTTTCTCTCTTTTGTTTTCTATTGTTTATTGTTTGTTTGTTTATTGTTTAAGGAAATTCTACCATTGCTGTTCATTGTTCTTTAGTTTTAGCAGGTCGCTTTCGTAAATGAGCCCATGAGGTTCAAAAGATTTACCTGACTAAATAAAGGTTGAATGAATGAAAAAAGTTAAATCTAACTAACCTGTTAAAATACAAAGTACAGTAAAGGCTGAATGAAAGTTTAGTGTTTTCTGAGGTCAGTTGGCCGTGGCGGCCATCTTGAATTGGACTGACTCCAAAAGTGAATCAATTGTAAATGTACAATCCAATTATATTCTGTAAGTTTATCAGTGGTTGATTTCATATTTTACAAACAGAAACATGTGAACACAGACACTAACAAAAACATTGTCGCCCATCATTTACCTTTTAGTGCAGGAAATAGGATAAGGCTTAAAGCTGCTACAGTATATGTAACTTTTCTAAAAATATATTTTTTAACATATTTCTTCACTCTGTCACTATCTCCTGACAGACTGATGTTAGACAAGTAATCTCTGAAAAAAAACTATAGTCCCCTTGCTTCTCCAGGTGGTACTAAAAGCATTTCTAAAAACCCACAGTGAACTACAGGTAGTCCCCGATTTACGAGCGCTCTGATCTGCGAGGTTCCAGACTTACGAGCTGCGAATTTTTGGAAAAAACGAAAAAAATACTGAGTTTTCATGTGTTTTTTCACCACAGTTAGTTAGTTAAGCATATGAACACACGTTTCCGATCATTTTTATGCACTCATAAGCAGTTTTTGGATGAAAATAGAGTGTTTTTAGTCGCGCTAGCGAAAACCGTTCCAATTTACGAGCGAAATTCCGGATTTACGAGAGAAATGGCGGCCGTTCCGAAATACGAGATTTCCGGTTTACGAGCGCCTCGTTGTAACGGATCTCGCTCGTAAATCGGGGACTACCTGTATAGTCCCCTTCTTCTTCTTCTTCTATTGGTGTTTTATGGCGGTTGGCAAACAATGAGTAGGTGCACTACCGCCACCTTCCAGAATGGAGTACGGACCAGACGGCTTAGAACACATCACAAAACGCCCAGGCGACCCAGAACACCCCAACAACCAAAAAACCAAAACCCACACAAAACTCCCTAAAGTGCACAAACAGAAAAGCGCAAAGAAAAACAAACAAAAAAAAACAATCAGGAACACCTGTTCACATCGAAGACATGGGCAGAGACTCCTCACACCCAGACGCACCCTCACCCCGACTCAATTCATCACGAACACTCTCCCACGACAACTCCTTCACCCCAAAAAACCTCGAAGCAGCCTGCACTATGATTTTGATGTTCTCAGTCTTAGTCGTCGCCTGTTCAGAACAATTAATAACAAAAGCAACGAACGGAATCAACCGTTCGATCGTAACAGTACCCTGACCACGGTCAGGTACGCTCGGTTTTACAACAACAGACGGCGAAGAAACATCGCGCTTGACCACACGAACGGCCTCCGCATACGAAAGATTCCCAACAGTCTTAACCTTCTGAACTTCAGCAGCAGCTTTATGATCCACACAACCAGCATAAGCAGCAGAATGACTACCACCACAATTACAACACGACAGCTGAGTCACACCACAATCATCATATTCATGGTCCCCCCCACACTTACTACAACGACGCTTACCCCGACAAACAGCAGCAATATGCCCAAACCTCTGGCACTTAAAGCACCGAAGAGGCAGAGGGACATAAGCCCTAACACGAAAACACAAGCACCCAATCATAACCTTATCCGGTAAAACACCGTCCCGGAAACACACCAATACTGACGTACTAGCCACCCTCACCCCATCTCGATAAGCCGGCAAACGTTTCAAGGACTCAACCTCCCCACCCTTAACGTATTTCTGCATAGTCTCCAAGTCCTCCGTCACAGGAATCCCGGAAATCACTCCCCTGGAACCCCTCATTTCCCCCACAATCTTCCTATCCACCACCACTTTACCACACACAGACTGCAAACCCAAAGCCACGTCCCTCTGCTCAGCATGCCTACAAACTAGCAGGAGATTTCCATCCCACAACACTTTAGCAACTTCCACATCACCCACTGCACGCTTCAGACCCTTCGAAAAAGTCACAGGGCTCACCCCAAGCAAACCCTGGCCCGCCTCAAACCGCAACACAACCTTACACTTTTCCAGCAACAACCTCTTCCTACCGTCAACACCGTCGCCAGCAACCTCAAGGCACCGCTTACTCGAAGCCAAACCCTGTCCGACACCCCCACTACTACAAGCCATCGTGGTCCCTATAGTCCCCTTGCTTCTCCAGGTGGTACTAAAAGCATTTCTAAAAACCCACAGTGACCCGCCGTTAACCAGCCAATAAAAACAGAGTTTTTAACCAGCCAATAAAAACAGAGCTTCTCACGCCCCTAACCCACGCCCCCGCCTGTCCCAGCCCCAGCGGCCGCGCACGTTCTCGTTCAAAGGATTGCAAAGCGATGCAAAACTGTTTTGTATGTGACACAAATGTATTAAATTCCCCTTCTTCATCCCTGATCTGGACTTTTCTTTTGTTTTTTTGCCAAAAGTCAAGTGATCGCTTCCTCCTCCGCTGACTCCATGACTGAAATGATGAGGAAATGAATGAATTTGTCACGAGCGAATTAAACTCGGGTTCAACGTGGCTGCGCGAGGCTCTGCAGATTTCCTGGTGTTCTGGTGTGCTGGACCAGCGCTCCATGTTTTTATTTTATTTTTTAGAACGTTTTATTAACATATAAACACAGAACATCGCAGCGGCTGCACACATGCGCGTTCACGAGACTGGACATGCTGTGGGGGGAGGAGCTATGGAGGCTGAGCTGCAGTTCAGCCGAGAGCAAGGGGGAGGGACCAGAAACGTGTCTCTGTTCAAAATTTTTCTAAGTTCCAGCGTGTTCCAAAAACTACATATAGCAGCTTTAACGAGTTGCAAGCATTTATAAGACACCAGTCTGTTAGTGTGTCATTTAATGTTTTATAATGCTGCAGAACCATGAGGTGACCGAGGAGGAGAGAGTTACCTTCTTCTCAGTACCTGTAATACTATGAAGTGTTTCTGAGAAGTGAAGTCAACAATTTATATTTGAACTGTGGAGACTGACCGGGTGGCAGGATGGAGCCATTTTCTCACACCCATTCCTGATCCAGTCCTGAAGGAGGACTACGCTTTAGCTCCTGTGGACCAGCAGCTCGATGCTCGATTATTGAAGCCTTTTGGGTAACTTTGTGACAGCCCCTGCTGCAAGTAATTCAGTCCTTGGAGTACTCACCTGTTCTTTTTGTGTTTGTTTCTCAAGTCCTGACCTGCTGAAACCCCCATGTACTTGCCTCCCTTCGAGTCTGCTCATGCTGCCTGGAACCACTTACCGCTTCTGGAATCACCTGTGATCTACCTGTCAACACTGGACCTGGTCTCCTGGTTTCTGTTCTGTCTTGGTCCAACGAACCCCTTACCTGCTTTACCTCTCTCCCAGGATCTCCACCCTCGTCTCCAAGCTGCTCTCCACTTCAAGAACTTGTAAGATAAGATACAAACACCATTACCGAAGAACATTTGCTCCTTCATTTGTTCATTTGCTTCCTTCATTACCCTTCTCAAACCTTCTGTCTTCTTGGTCCAAAATATGAACAGTTTGATTTTCAAAAACGAAGTTCAAACAAACTACACTTTTCCGATTTTTATTTGTAAAGTATTTTGGGGGAAAAAAATACTACGTATCACTTTCTTTTTACTTCACAATTCTGCAATACTTTGTGTTGGTCTTTCAGATAAAATCCCAGTGAATTGCTTATGTTTGTGGTTGTGGCAAAATGTGAAAACGTTCAAAAGGTTTAAAGACTTTCAAGCTACTGTAGGTGTATGTTTTTCTTTATCTGTGCCTCACACATTGGGATTCTTCTCCATGTCCCATCTCAGCTAAAGTAAAAAGCAGACCATATGAGTGATGTAGAACTGTCATTTATAACCCAAGCCCGACCCGACTCTAATTCGTGCCGGGCTTTGGGCTTTGATGTGCTTTTAGCACTTTGAGATTTTTATTAATGAAAAGTGCATTATAAATGGAATTCATTATTATTATTATTATTATTATTATTATTATTTTACAAATCATACAGCACAAAGAAAACTAAATAAGTATGCAAAATATAAAGTTGGGTTAATCTACTTATTGAGGAGGAGGCAGGCCCGACCGGCCAGTTAAAAGACGTAAATTTTTTTGCATTAAGTTCAGATGGATCGGCTGATCCCTGGCTGCACGGGTCTCCACACCTGCTGTCGTCTGCAGTGAAGGCAGTAACAGCATCAACAAAAGCCAAAGCGAGCAGCGCGTTCAATTAAAATAGCCTTGTTCTATATTTTTCAAAAATACTGTAATTTTGCTCGAAAAATAGTTTTGCTCATCTGTATAATAGCCTATCTTTAGATTTGATTTTTTAAGGCTATTTATTTTGTATATTAATATCCATTTGGTGAAACAAGAAATCTTACATCTTTCTTTCTTTGAAATGTGTTTTTAAAATATCATGTTAAACTGATTTGCTTACAAAAGCAGTAAAAGCTTAAAAAAAATAGTAGATAGATAGATAGATAGATAGATAGATAGATAGATAGATAGATAGATAGATAGATAGATAGATAGATAGATAGATAGATATAGGCAGCACGGTGGTGCAACTGGTAGAGCTGCATGGGCGTAGCCAGGATTTTATGAGGGGCGGTTTGTTTAAAGGAAAGGTGGACCTTGAAAGAGCAACACGCCTCGGTGGTTCACTGGAAACGCATCGGGTTGCCACTCCAAATTTTATCTCGACTCGGGTTCGATCCTCACTTGGTTGCAGTGTTAATTTTGTCGACTAATTATTTTCGTCGACTAAATGTTTTCATTGATTTGTCGACTAAAATTAGACTAAAACAAAAAAAATTCTGATGACTAAGTAATGACTAAAACTAAATGATGTTTTAGTCACATGACTAAGACTAAAACTAAATTAAAAATAGCTGTCAAAATTAACACTGGATTCAAGTACTGCTTGTAGTTTTACTGTTAAAAGCAAGGTTAGACAAATAATGTTTGAAAAAAGTTTTATTTGTTGTTGTATGTTGCATATTAATATTAATATTATGGTTAAAACATTGTTTTGTTTTAGTAACTACAGAGAATTGATGAAAAGTTTTTACTATGTATAACTTAGTCGACTTAATTGACTGTAGATTTAGTCGACTAAATGTTTTCATTGATTTGTCAACTAAAATTAGACTAAAACAAAAAAAATTCTGATGACTAAGTAATGACTAAAACTAAATGATGTTTTAGTCACATGACTAAGACTAAAACTAAATTAAAAATAGCTGTCAAAATTAACACTGCTTGGTTGAACTTATTTTACGTTTGTCTTTTATTGGATTTAAAAAAAGGAGTTTGTGTTATGCCTGTGGTTAACACAAACTCCTTTTTTTTTCATCCAATAAAAGACAAACGTAAAATAAGTTCAACCAAGTGGGGATCGAACCCAAGTCAAGATAAAGTTTGGGGTGGCAAGCCAAAGCGCTTCCAGTGAACCACCGAGGCGTGTTCACCGGTTCGATATTAGCAGCATCTCCATACTTTATCTTTCCACCTCTCTTAACACAGAACTTGTGTTGTGCGGGCAAAGTGGGCGGTTCGTTTGAACCCCGCGAACCCCCCCCCCTCGCTACGCGTATGAGCTGCTGCCTCTTAGCGAGCAGGTCCCTGGTTCAAATCCCGGTCCAGGGGTCTTTCTGGCCAGAGTTTGCATGTTCTCTCTGTGTATGCGTGAGTTTTCTCTGGGTACTCCGGTTTCCTCCCACAGACTAAAAACAAGCATGTTAGGGTGATTGGTAACTAAATTGTCCATAGGTATGAATAAGAGAGCGCATGGTTGTTTGTCTCGTTTGTCTCTATGTGGCCCTGTGATGGACTTGCGACTTGTCCAGGGTGTACCCCGCCCCTCGCACAGTGATTGTTGGACATGGGCACCGGCGAGCCCCGTGATCCAAAATGGGAGAAGCGGGTAACCGCTAAGGATCTGTTGGAATCCTGGCAAAAACCAATGCAGATATGTTCCTGTTTCTGATTTTCTACATCTACCTTATAATGTTTTGATACTTTCATATTTTGTTTTAATTTGTAAAAAAAAAAAAAAATCTGTATTTCTCTCTTATGTTTGTCTATTGTTGATTGTTTAAGGAAATTTCTACTGTTATTGTTGTCATCATTCTTTAGTTTGTAGCATGTCGCTCTTGTAAATGAGTCCTCGAGGCTCAATGAGATTAACCTGACAAAATAAAGGTTGCATGAATGAACAAAACAATAATGGATGGATATATATTTTTTATTTTATTTTTTATTAAAAAATTTCGGGTTCAGGTCTGTAATTACAGCTAATCTGATCGGGTCGGGTTTGGAAAAAAAGGCTAAGGTGCTGGGGACTGGCCTGGTCGGATTTTTTAGGTCAGAATGCAACTCGATTCATGTATGAATGACTGGTTTAGAAAAACTATTGTTACGACTGGAAACAACCAAAACATATTTAATGAACACTGGACACAAAAGAAGTTTTAACAAAAATTTTATTAAACTAAAAGTAAGTGCTTCCAAGCAGGCGAGATCTTCCCTGGCTTCTCCCACCAGGCCCGGAGCATCTTCTTCTGGCTCAGCGCCCAAAGGAAAAGAAAATTAAGAAAAAAAGTTCAAACAAATGGAGGACAGGTGAGTTTGGCCAAAAACAATAAAACACCACCCAGGCAGACCCAACCCTGTACAGGGTCGTTGTGTCTCCCCAAGCGACGATCTACCTTACCAAAAGTCCCTAAACAAACAAAAAGCGAAAACAGGACTACCAACACTCACGCTGTCAAAAGTACAACTAAAAAGGAAAAAGAGAAATGGTAACAGTCCCTCACTGTTAACCCTAGCTGTCCCTCTCCTGGACAACTGTACAGACACTGCCTTCAGTGTCTCCAATAACAGACTTAATCAAGCCTCACAGGCACAGACCCACACTTCCTAAGTTTAGGCAAAAGATTCAACCGACTCTTAAGGAGCCTCAACCCACACAGAACTCTAGTAAGCACTAGAGCTGTCACAAGAGCACCCTTTGCTCTACATGTGCTGTTTAGACAGCACCAGAATTTAAGAGCCTTAGCTCAACACAAAGTGGCCAGGGTGGGTGAAGAACACACCTGAACACACACACACACAGGCAACACTTACAGTTACCTTAATCAAACTTGGTTTACCTTAAAAGGCTCTCAAGTTGCTCCAACAAGCCCCTGCTTGCGTCCACCAACCAAACCAACCAGCTGGCAATCTCAAAACTCTACACTTGCTCCCAGCAAGCCTCCACTTGATCAACAAGCCAAACCCTGTTACATCAAGCCTCCACTCTGCTCAAAGCACTGCTTGAGAAATATAAAGGCAGGACCTACAGGTGAACACCTGTGCTACCTAATTAAGCTTGATTATTAGAAGAGAAAAAAAAAACAGGAGGGTGCAGTCAGCTTAGACTGGTGTTTTTAAAATATTTAAAAACCCTGGGGTACATAACACCCCCATGGCCAGATTTTGAATGGGGGAAATGTGCAAGTGTCGTATAAGGACATAGCACATCTCCCATACAAAAACAGTGAGTCTAAAATGTAGCGGTCGCATTACACAAATGGACTAAAACATCATAAACAGTAAAGAGTCTGTTAAACCGCTATTGAACATAATCCTGTCACATTCAAAATACTTGGAACTCAAAGAGGCGGTTCATATCACGTTCAACCTCACAAGGCCATCGTCTAACCTCACCCTCATTAATGTTGTGTTTTGTCACTCCTAGTCCTGTCCCGTACGAGAGGGAAGATCAGAGAACAAGCTATTATCTGAGGTAATCAGTGGTTTTAGATCCTCTCTCTTGGAATCATCAAGATTAGTAAACAACACACCTAAGTTTGCTAGATAGTGAGAGTTAGGGAGCTTCTCCTCCATTTTCACATGAGAGAAACTGTCTTCCTCATTTTCAACACTTTCAGCACTTTCAGCACCGGAGAGTTCCAGCTTGCTTTCAGTAGACTCAGACATTTTAATAGCACACACCAAATTCACGTTGTTGTTATCAACTGATTCAATGTATGGTTTGATCATGTTGACATGACACAATCTCAAACCACGTTTTCTATCAGGAGTAGTGATTATGTAATCACAATCAGATATTTTATCTTTTACAACGTATGGCCTACAATAATGAGCTTGCAGGCTTGTGCCTGGGATAGGAAGCAATGTCAACACTTTGTCTCCAGGTTGAAATGTTCTGTCCACAGCTTTTTTGTCAAAGAGAGACTTCATCTTAGCTTGTGCGATGTGCATGTTTTTCTGGGCTATATCACATGCTCGTTTTAGCTTAAAACGAAAATCACTGACATAGTCCAACAGGTTTTGGTCAGTGTTATCACACAGCCATTTTTCTTTTAAAAGCTTTAAAGGACCGCGAACACTGTGAGCGAACACTAGCTCAGCAGGACTAAAACCTAAAGACTCCTGAACCACTTCACGTATTGCGAACATTTGTATTTGTAAATGTATTCCTTCATCCCAGTCTTTCTCAAACTCTAAACAGTAAGTACGCAACATTGTTTTCATGGTTTGATGAAAACATTCGAGAGCACCTTGACTCTCAGGATGATAAGCCATAGAACAGGAATGTTTAATGTTCAACTGTTCTAAAACTTGTGCAAATATTTTTGACATAAAATTACTGCCTCGATCAGATTGCACCACACGTGGCAGTCCAAATAATGAGAAGAATTTTGTAAGTACTTTGACCACTACTGCAGTAGTTATCTTACGCACAGGAAATGCTTCAGGGAATCTAGTAGAAGTATACCTCACGGTGATTAAAAACTTATTCCCTGCTTTGGTTCTAGGTAATGGACCAACACAATCAACTATGAACCATTCAAATGGTTCTGCTACAGCAGGTATTGGATACAGAGGTGCTAGGGGTATTACCTGATTTGGTTTTCCAGCTATTTGGTAAACATGACAACAGTGACATTGCTGAATGACATCTTTCTTCAATCCAAGCCAAAAGAAATGACGTAGTGTGAGGTCACAAGTTTTTCTGATCCCTAAATGGCCAGCTAGTGGATTGTTGTGTGTTAGACGTAATACTTCAGCACGATAGGGTGTAGGAAGTACAATTTGTATTACTTGATGCCATTCCTCATCAGGACGAACAGTTAAAGGTGTCCATTTACGCATTAACATGCCCTGTTTTAAGAAGTATCCCGTATTTAGTAGCTTAGGATCATCAGGTAGATCATCAACAAACAAGGTTTGTAATGTTTCATCCTTCTGCTGCAAATCAATCAGCTGTTGTCTAGACAATGACAATTTTGTTTCATCCAACTCCTCTACAGATGTTTCCATTTTTACAGGAACTTGTTTCTCTTCAATACTCATCATAAAACTATCACTTAGGTCAACGTCAACATCAGTCTCTTCTTTTTGTTGACGCTTGTGGGCTGCCCGTGTCATAGCACATGATGTGAAAACATCAGAAAAAGTGCATGCTAGCTCATCTGGTTGAGTACACAGCACTGGGACGGGTGTTACCTCAGGAGTAACAAGCACAAGTCCTCCAGCTAAATCATTTCCCATGATCATGGAGATTCCTGTAATGGGAAAACTCGGTCGAAGCCCAACCACAGCTTCACCAGAACATAATTCAGAGTGAATTACAATTCTAGCTAAAGGTACATTAAAATCTTGCATACTAAAACCAGGTATAGGTAGCTGTGTTTTAATAATCTCAAGTTCATCAGAGGGTAGAACACCTTCTAATATGAAGGATTGAGAGGCAGCTGTATCACATAGTATTTTGATCGGTACCTTATCACCAGATTTAGAAGCAGAAATGAGCCCATCCATAATAAACGGCTGAAATCCATCATTCTCAGAAGAACCTGTAGTGGGAGACAACTGTTTACTCAGGGTTTCAATTAGAGCTACTGGTTTTGGATCTTGTTTTAGCTTGGGGCAATGAGTGCTAATGTGACCTTCTTGTCTGCAATAAAAAGAAACCACATTATCCTTTGTAGTTGTTCCACATCCAAACAATGCTCTACTTTCCCTACGCCCCACAAACGCACAACTCTCCTTGTGAACTACAGCGGGTCCTCTCGACTTTCCGTTACCTCTGGGTCTGAAAAACCGAGGAGACTCAAAACCATCTGTCTTAGATTTATCAGCGTTAGGTGACCTGTCAAATTTAGGACGCTCAAAACTGAGTTTGTGGGTCAACATATACTCATCTACTAAAACAGCAGCTTTAGAAGCCCTACACACTCGGTGTTCATTTAAATAAGTGGTTACCTGGTCTGGTAAACATTTCTTAAAATCTTTGATTAATATCAGTTGTTTAAACTGTTCAAAACTAGTTACAGAACTAGCCGTGCACCATCGATTAAGGAGGATTTCTTTCTCCCTCATAAAGTCAGTGTGTCTGACTCAAGTTTCTTTAAAGAGGAACTTACCTCACCGTCAAAAGATAGCTCCGCCCCATACCAGATTAAAAAAATGCATCAAAATGGATGTGTCGAGAGAAAAGGAGGGGAGGAGTTGGGGGGTTATGATGCGTTCACACCCCTTCTAGCAACAAACTAAAACAAACTAAAACTCTAGCAAACAACTTAAAACAAGCAACAACAAAGAATTATTATGTAGATATACTGTATTTATCTATTCTCACCCGATCTATCCAAAACAAAAGGCTTAAAAAAATCAAAATAATACCACAAGATATGCCGTGACCGGGGATCGAACCTGGGTCTTTCAGATCCCAAACCTGCTCCTCCACCTCTACCCCATCTTCGCATTCATGCATTAATTGTCCATCGCACAATAAGAAAACAAATGTAACCAAATAGTTTCGATGAAGTGAAAAGTGTTCTTAAAATTAATAAGTTAAAATATACAAATAACTAGTGCCATTCCAAAAACTATAATATGCTTTGTTGCAGTTCTTTTCCGGAGTGCAATGTACCACTTCCATATAAGGTATGAACTGTAGCAAGGACCTTCTCATCACTGCAGGGGATTGGCTCTGCTTGAACCACTTTTGTGACGTCAGAGTGTAGGCTACAAGACACGTCAGAGTGAACAGTCCTTGACCAATAAGAAAATTAGCGTGCGATTCAACAATTCAACCCATAGGGTTACCGTAAACACGTTTTTAGACCAAATATTGCAGATTTAAACAAATACGCACAAAAACATGAAAATTAACACAGACATAGTGCTATACAACATTGTACACACATTCTAGGGAGTTTATCAAATAAAAAAAGTTAATTTTGAGTTTAGTTCCTCTTTAACTTCTGGAACTTTTGTCTGTACGCTTCTGGAACTAACTCATAAGCCCATAGGATAGCTTATTTTACTTTCACATAATCATTACTGTCTGCTATCGAAAGAGATGCATAAGCATCCTGAGCTTTTCCCGTTAATTTACACTGTAACAGTAACGGCCAGGCATATTCAGGCCACTTAAAAGAGTGTGCGTTTTTCTCGAACAGAACAAAATATTTGTCAGCGTCACTCTCATTGAATGAAGGTACACAGGATAGATTGCTACTCACATCAAAACTAGGCACAACCGGTGGAGACGGAGTCTTTCCTTGTTCCAGCTCCTTCAGGCGGATTTGAGCATCCAACTCCATTTTTCGTTGCTCGTGCTCAAATAACATTTCTTTCTCCCTTAAAGCTGTCTGTTGCGCCAGCTCAGCGGCTCTCACCGTGGCTTCAGCAACTTCTTTCTTAGCTTCCTTCTCAAGCTCTGCTTTTCTTACGGCAACTTCTGCTTCTTCTTTCCTTGCTTCAGTCTCCATCCGACGCAGTTCCAACGCTAATTCAAGTTCTTTTAAACACACCTCTTTATCTGCACCATGAGAAGATGGAGTTCCCACAGGACTTTCTAAAACCATTTCAACAAGAAAAACCCAGATGCGAGCGAACTGCGACCAATTAATTTTCTATCGCCTCCCTCCTAGTGCGTTTATCTACAGTAACTTTAAAGTGTTCTGCCACACACAATAACTGCTCTTTTGTGCAGTTAACCAGAATCTCAACCGTAGGTTCTTCCACAAAACTGTCTAAATTGAACTCCATGTTCACAGACACAAGACACTTGTCACCTATGTGATTTAAACGGACAAAACACTATATACAACAGTACTAAAATATCTGGACCGTAATTGAACGTAGCAAACAGACGCGTAACTATGAGCGTTCAACAAATCAGCAGCTCTCTGTGCTAATTCAACTCAACTATGAGTGGAAACACCACCACATAATCCAATAATCCAAAGTGTAAGAGAGCTACCAGTGTTTTTAACCAGCGGCTGTCAAAACAGACGTGTGGGACATCTAACAAGCAGAGTACAGCAGGTGCACCAAAAAAACACGCAGCTTACCACTACCTTAATTCTCTCCTACAAACACAATCTAGCTCATATTAGTCATCACGTGATGAGCCCCCAATAAATATGTTAAGCACCAAAGCTCAAACAATATCT
>JBBPBX010008231.1:50684-63076 GCA_038048925.1 Garcialebias charrua | reverse complement strand
CCTGCCCGTGCTTATCGCAAAGTGGGAGAATCTGCTTCATCGTATGCTAATTACTTGGCTGCATGGAACGTCCATCAGGATATGTGGGAAAGTCCCTTGTCGTTCTACGACAGGCTCCTCTCGGCCTACTCCGGGGGCAAAATTGTCCCTGGCTTAGAGGAAGATGAGGAGTTTAAAAATCTTTTCAGGACTTATCTCATGCCTTTCCAAATGAAATGTGTTCGCTTAACATTTGATTGCAAAAAGGTTACCGTGGAAGAGATAAAAGATTACGCTGCGTGGGTTTTTGAGACAAGGATACTACCCAGGACACCCTCAGTGGTGTACCCAGGTCAAGAGGTCAAATCCCACTCGCAAAAAATAGAAGAGGTTCCCTCTCCTACAGAGTGCGAGAGTAAACAGGATTGTCATGATAACAAACCACAGATTGTGTCCAGGTGGAACAATGACTCTGATCGGTTCACAGGGAGTTCTGCTCCCCCTGTCCCTCAGGTTGAAAACCCTGAGATGAGCAGAGAACCACACAAGGTAGGTGTTCGCTCTCTAGGTGAACCAAGATGGTTCAGATCGAACCAAAAAGGTTTTGACCTAGGTCTCAAAGTGGGTGAACTTTGAGAGAAGTTGATGTCTGGGAGCCGTGACCCTTTGAAAAATGGTCGGTCCCAACATGTACCCACGAGAAGCAGCCCTCCTGCCCCTG
The DNA here is from genome assembly GCA_038048925.1 of Garcialebias charrua. Classification (NCBI taxonomy): domain Eukaryota; kingdom Metazoa; phylum Chordata; class Actinopteri; order Cyprinodontiformes; family Rivulidae; genus Garcialebias; species Garcialebias charrua. Next base: position 62,376 of record JBBPBX010008231.1, on the reverse strand, counting down.
CCCCTCGAGCTGCACAGTTCGAGACAGGCAAAGAGTCACACAAGCTCCAGATTAAGGAAACGACGCCTCCGCGCTTGGAAGAGACTGAGGTGGTAAGTTGTTTGTCAAATGATTTGAATGTTACAGTGGTTGACCAAGCTGACACAACGTGTGACGTTGTCCTTGATGATAACACAAACAACGTTGTTCAACCTGATGAAGCGATGCGCAGCACTGCCTTTTGCAACGACTCAGTGCACACAGTTGACGACAACAGCGTCAACATTGACAAAGATGCTGACAGCAAACAAATTGCTGATGATCAGCGTCCTGAAAATCAAGATGCTGACAGCAAACAAATTGCTGAAAATCCACATCCTGAAGGTCATGAGGCAGACAGCCATCATGATGCTGACAGCGACGAAGATTACACAGACAGAGTCACACGTACACAGAAACGTGTGAAAAAACCTAAACGGTTTCTGTGTAACTTTATAAAAAGGGGGATAGCTAAGAGAGCTTACCTGCCACTCACATTGGAAGGGGTCCTCGCGCAAGAAGCACTCCTGGTTTGCGGCTCAGACGTGTCTACCATGTCAGCCGAACTGTTTGAGGAGCTAAGGACCGCCGCTAACGATGTTGACAGGCAAATACCCTTTGTGAAATACACTTATGGTGAGCAACAGGGCCTCGCAAAGACGAGAACAACCCTAATAGCCATGGTTCACATGCAGATTGGCGAAATGTCACTATACCACCCGGTGTATGTGTCTGAACGTGACTCACTCCAGACTCCATTTGTGGTTGGCCAAGATTTTGTAAATCGCTTTGAAGCGATTATAAATTATGGAAATCAGACAATGTGGACCACAGTGAGCAGTCCACTGCCAATCGAGGTGCCTCCCCAAGGTCAGGACACTGACTGTCTAACAGCAGGTACCGCTGAGGTCACAATGGAATCCCCAACAGAGACCACAAGCCCGGTAAGTGAACCTTCAAATACAGGTGAGACAGAGGAGACTCAACATTTGGACCAGACTCTGGCCCATCACGAGAACCTCCTCTGTGAGCTGACACCTTCAGCACTCACTGAACACTACCTACCACAGGTAGAAGACGGTGTGGAGATCCAAGGATCCCACACCAAAGACGCTGTACTGTCCTGTGGGACAGATAATTCGGCGAACAGCCAAGCTTTCAGTGAAGTCTTGGTTCAAGGACATCTGAGTCCAGAAAGTGACAGTCTACCACACGCTGACAGTCACTTGGACTTCATGGTTACAGATTTTGAGGACCCCTCCTCATACAAAAGGGGGCCGAACTCACACTTCCTACCACAGGTAGAGGAAGGTGTGGAGATCCGAGGGTCCCACGCCGAGGACGGTGTACTATCCTCTGGGACAGGTAATTCGGCTATCAGCCAAGCTTTCAATGAAACCTTGGTTCCAGAGCATTTGAATCTAGAACTACTCAGAGATGACATAGTTCTTACAGACTCAAAGAGCACCTCTTCAGTCATGAAGTGGGAAGACGTGCATCACAATGGGTGGATGGATGGATGCATGGGTGGGTGGATGGATGTAACCATGATGGATGGATGGATGGATGGATGGATGTTGTCTGACATAATGTCACCTGCTCAGCTGCAGCGTTTTCCCATCTCTACACCAGCGTGCTCTGGCTGCAAGCGTAGCGGTCCACTCTTCAGACTGGTCATCATAGCTCAGCACCGTTCCCTGCAGGAACCACAAAGAAGGATGACAACTTCAAAGACAAGCACTCACAAGCAGGGTGGCTGCTCAAAGTAGCAGAAATTTTCACAAAAAACTTGATAACATTATCTAAATATGCAAAAAAAAAAACTGTGGCTGAATGGATTTAGATATTTTCAGTTTCTCTCGCTCTCTCTATCAATGTTAGCAAACATGCACTTAATGTTTTATAAATTCTATAAATTAATGAATCAAATAATGGAGCATTATAGATTTTTTTATTTATTTGTTTGTTTTTTAATCTGCTTCTGCGAGTGCAGGCCTCCGGGTCGGACCGGTTCTGTCTCCAGGATGAAAAGGTCGAACAAGCTTAAATTAGCAAATATTTATGATTACACTTATAATAGGGTGAATATCAAATATTGTTTTATTTTGATTATTACAGCTGAAACCACTGCACACCATGATGATCCAGAAATGAAAATGTAGTGATGTTATTTAGACAGAATTTGAGTGAAATTTCGTTTTTGATGTAATGACTCAGTGCAGTGAAACTTGCACATAACGTTAGAATAAACATAAAAAATAAAACAGATGCTTCAAAGGGACTCATCTTTTTTAAACTATAAGTAATGTTGAATAATTATTAGATAGATAGATTAATTAAAGCAGTACCAATCAGTGCTCTGTGGACGACGTGAACTGGTCACGTCTCCTCGGTCCTCACAAGTCCAGTAAAGTCGCGGCTTGCCACCTAGCTGCTTCCTCGTTGGTAAGGCTTCATTAAATACAGCTGCAGACATAAATTAGAACATGCTGTTTATTGTTTAACCCCCTGAAATAACTTTGGCTTCCCAAACTGACTAAAAATCGCTCAATTCTTCACTCAGATTGCTAAATTCGTCTGGTTCTGTATCGGCCGCCATGTTGTTTACAAGGTGCGCAACGAGCAGCACGTGACGTAAGGAGATGAATGACGTGACTTACGTGACTTATCGTGGAAGTTCTCGGATTTCTGTGGGCGTGTCCCAGCGACAAAATTACCATAACTTGCAATGAAATTTTAATATATTTACAATTTATTTAGCAAAAACGAACCTAGTTCAATGATATTATATATATATGTAGTGCAAAATGATTTATATTTAAAACATCATGTCAGTGCAGCTTTAACTGTGTGTTGTTTTAGTCTTTCCATGAGCATTATTACACCAACAGTGATAAAGAATAAGTAATGCAGCTCAACGAAGACAGAAACTCTGTTCTGTATTCATTTTTCATTTAGACATTTGGTTTTGATTTATTTTGCGATTAAAACTGGATTTATACATGTAGCTGTGAGACGCTCTTTTCACATAAACATTTGAAACTGAGAAATGCAGTGCAGTAGATTTATTAATTTTTTTGCGGATATGAATCCAGCTGTACTCTCCTGCTTGTCGCTCCTGTGTCTCTGGTATTGTTAACAGGAGTTGGATTTATTATCATGTTTGACTAATAGCCATCTAGCATATCCTTGTGGTATGTTCAGCATGTTAACATTCAAATGACAATAAATTATTTGGTTTAGTTATCATATATATAAACTTGGATACTGCTGTCTTGGCGAACTATAGACCAATTTCTAAATTACCCGTTTCGAAAATTCTTGAGAAGGTAGTTTATAATCAGCTAATGGCCTATCTCATTTAACATAATATTTTAGAGGTTTTTCAGTCCGGCTTTAAATCATTTCATAGCACAGAGTCAGCTCTTTTAAAAGTTTTTAACGATATATTTTTGGCTACTGATTCTGGTGACTGCGTTGTTTTGGTGTTGTTGGATCTATCAGCTGCGTTTGACACAGTGGATCACAACATTTTAATCACACGTTTAGAACAGTGGGTGGGCATTGGTCATATAGCCTTAGACTGGTTTAAATCTTATCTGACTCTTGATGGACATAGGTTCTCCTCTGCTCCGCTCTCATGTGGTGTTCCGCAGGGCTCAGTTTTGGGCCCTCTGCTATTTTTGTTGTACATCCTTCCACTTGGTTCTGTTTTTAGGAAATACGGGATTGCTTTTCATTGTTATGCAGATGACACACAGATCTACGTACCTTTAAAGAAAGCAGACTCAACCTCTCTTCGGTCTCTGTTCTTATGTTTGGAAGATTTGAAGGCCTGGATGGCCCTAAACTTCTTGAGACTTAACGAAGACAAAACAGAGGTGGTGATTTTTGGCAGTTCGACTGAAGACTCTCTGTCCGATTGCTCCTTGGCTCAGTGTGTCCGGCCAGTTGTTACAAATCTAGGGGTCAAGCTGGATGCTGGTTTTAGGCTGGAGTCTCAAGTTAAAGCTGTCGTCAAATCCAGCTTTTTTCATTTGAGACAGCTAGCCAAAGTAAAAGCCATCCTTCCTAGACAGCACTTCGAAACAGCAATCCATGCATTTGTGACCACACGGCTGGATTACTGTAATTCGCTTTATGTAGGTATTAGTGATTCATGTATTTCCCAGCTTCAGAGGGTTCAAATTGCAGCTGCACGACTCTGACAATTTTTCCCCTGTTTTGGCTTCTTTGCACTGGTTGCCAGTGCGTTACAGAATTCATTTTAAAATACTTTTATTTACTTTTAAAGCTCTAAATGGCCATGCCCCTCCATACCTGTCAGAGCTGCTGCATTACTACACACCCTCTCGTTCGCTCAGGTCAGCTGACCAGTTGCTTCTGAGGGTACCGAGGACAAAGCGCAAGCTTAGAGGGGACCGTGCTTTCTCTGTGGTAGCTCCTAAGCTCTGGAATGACCTCCCATTAGACATAAGACAGGCCTCTTCACTTGCTGTTTTTTATGCCTCTTTTCCACCGCTCGGCTCGGCTCGGGTTGGATCGGCTCAGGTCGGCTCAGTTCGGGTCGGGTCACATCTATGTTCTGTTTCCACAGCTTTTTTGTACCCCTTCTGTGGGCGGGGTCCAGAATCCTACTCGTCTTACCACATGGTGGCAGTAGTGTTCCCTCAAGCTATTTACTACAGTACTAGCCACCACTAGAAGAAGAACACAATAAAGGCTTTGACAGAATGTTGTGAAAGAGATGTCATGCTATAATGAGTACCTCATGAGCTGTAATCTTTAAACCCAATTCATAATCCTACCTTGTTGCCTTCTTTAAACCCATGTATTTTCCAATTTAGTATTTTTACAATAAAGATGTATTAAAGCATATTTTATTATTTAGTTATGCACAAGGTGCTTGATAAAGTTGCAAAACCATATTTATCTGAGCTGCTTCAACCTTCCTGCCCTCCCCGATCTCAGATCAGCTGAGCAGTTGCTGCTGACAGTCCTCAAAACTTTTTAAATCTTATTTAAAAACACACATTTATTCCTTGGCTTTTAACACGTGATCTTATCTTTTATGGCATGTTAACACACCTGCAGTAAGACTGGTATATGTATTTATTTTTGTATGCTTTTTATAGTTTTTAATTAACTTGTCTTTTATGTTATTGTACAGCACTTTGGTTGACCCTGTGGTTTTTAAAATGTGCTTTATAAATAAAGTTGATTTAAAACATCACACTGTGATCTTTGAAACTGCCAGAGTTTCCCTGGTAAAGTTGCTGCTGGGTGGTAGATGGTAGATGGATGGTCTGTGAATTCTTTAACTTTAAACTGTCCAAAGGACTTTGGCCACTTTTAATTTTTGACTTTTTTTGTATGACTTCATCCTAGAACCAAATAATTTATAACGTAATAACAGTTGAGCAGATTCTAATAATCTTTATCTTATGATTCTTTAAAGGTCAAATGCAAATGGAAAGTTCTCTTAACTTCCAGTATGGATTTAAACACAATACACACTTCGCATTATAAAATAAGTTTAGGAAATTGAATGTTCGAGGACACCACTTAAGAAAATATAACGTTTAATAGGAAAAGTTTGAAGTGACAAACAGAAGTAACAAATTTCCATCTGGTGTCTCACGTCTTCCTCCAGAAGATGACACAGGTTGTTGAATTCTGGCGATTTTCTTCTGTTGACTGTAAAAGAAAAATGTGATTAATTTAGTCCAGAAACTGTTTTTTTTTTTTAAACAACACAGTGTGATCACAACATGTTCATATACTAAATGTATCCTGTTGGAGTTATTTGAAATAAAATTCAATGTTTTATAGACATAAAGACACCTCCATTAATTTTCTCCCTTGTTTGTATCACATATTATCAATTCTATCAAAAACCACATAGCTGATATTTTTCAAAAAAATCTAGTGTGATCACAACATGTTCATATACTAAATGTATCCTGTTGGAGTTATTTGAAATAAAATTCGAATTTTTATAATTTATTTTCGTTGTGCAAGCACAGTTTTGGAAGGAGTCAAAGCGAAACTACTTTAAATGCAGCATATTTGACCACTACGTGACAATATTAAAGCGTGGTTAAGCTCAGGAGCCCTCGTACTATAAAGTCAGCTATGAAATATATTTTATATCTGTTCATTGAGCTACATTTAAAGACATAAAGCCGCCCGCGCGCCGCGTGTTGCTCGTGGCGAACCTGCTTTTTAAAATCCTGCAGTTTTGAGCAATACGTGATTTTATTAAGGACACGTTCAGCTGAAGACCCATCTTTGCTATAAATTTTAAAAATAATAATTGTTTTTACCGTGTTATTCATGTAAAGTCCTGCAGTGATCACTTCACTCGCTTCCGTGAAAACTGCTCGAGTCTCCTCCTTCCTACTTCCGGAGCGGGTGAGCTCGCCTCAGTACCCCTCTGAAACCAGCCCGAAAATCTCAAGAAATCTCGCGCGGCTTAGCACGGAATATCCGGTGGAAAAGGATGAAAGGGGGTCTCTGCGACGCACATATGACGTAACATCCGACCCGAGCCGACCGGTGGAAAAGGGGCATAAGTCTCTTCTTAAAACCCATCTTTTTTCTTTGGCTTTTGGTACAATCTGAGATGTTTTAACTTTGTTTTATTGTATTCATAATTTATTATTTTAGTACCGTTTTTAGTCCCTTCCATTTTTTTGATTGTATTGTATTTTATGATTGTGTGTACAGCCCTTTGGTCGTGTTGGGTGCATAAAGTGCTCTATAAATAAAGTTGGTATGGTATAGTATAACATGCCATATACAACACCATAAAAAACATCATTTGACAGCTAACTTCAGTAGTCCTCTAACCCATCAGCTGATTTCTGATTCTTCTATGATAAATTCAGATCTCACTGATGACCAGGGGTTGTACTTCCTGTAATGTTCAAAGGCCAATGAATCAATGGATGTGCGATCTTTGAAAATACTAAAATATTCCATTTATTTACTGTTTTTATTAAAATATTTTTCCATTTAGAGACAATTAGACTTGAAACAGATTGCCATATTCTTTACAGTAATTATACAAACTACGGTATGTTTTAGCATGTTCCACCAAAAACATTTGCCAGTATCCTCTCAGTGATGAAAAACAAAACATAACACTTCTTCGTGAGAATGGGAATACTCTTGTGAAAGTAAGATCATTAGAATCTCCCCTTTAGACCAGACGTTAACCTCTTGGTGATTTTTTTTTTCTATGATCCACTTGACATTTGAGGTCCCATCCCTGATGCTTTAAACACTCCTACACAGAAAATGCAAAGCGACGGCTTAATGAGCTGTTGCCAATAAACCTGAAAGATGCATAAAAATGGGAACTGCCATTGTTGAACACCTGGACTTCAAGGGTCTGGAATTTCGTGTTGCAGAAGTCAGTTCTACACTCCAATAAAACATCTGCTTGATGTGCCATTTTCTGCTCTCCTTTGTTTTCTGTTTGTTGCTTGGGGTGCAGTATTATGCACAATTACTCTGTGTGAAACGCTTTGGAGGCAAGGCCAAATAATTTTAGTAATTTAGGTAAATTAGAAACTCTGGAAGAAAGAAATATCTTAAAAGCAACCAACCTGTCTATGAATGCCACTTTCTAAATTGTTAGCCAAGTAAACATCCTTCAATGCTGTTGGTGAGCCACCGCCTCAGACAGATCCAGTTTTAGTGTGAACCAGGAAAGAAACAGCTGAATCCTGTCTTTTCTCTTCACCCTTCTCTCTGACAACAGTCGAAGGAAAAAAAAAAAGACATAAGATCATGACGGCTGAGTGCTTGCAAACAGTCAAACTGTTGGCATTAATGTGCAGCTCCTCCTTTATTTGTGGCGATGCACAGGGATGCAGAGTCAACCCAACATCATGGCAAAGTTTTAATGAACCGAGCGTTCTTTGTGTTTGGGTGTGACAACTCAACTACAACAAAAAACAGTGTGGATGAGGTGTACTGGGGTAAAAATGCAGAAAGTAAGAAGTTTCTCACAACTATAATACATCATGTATTAATAATAATAACGAGAAAACAATTCGCCAAATCAATCCAGTCAAAGCTTTCCATGACCATTCTTTGTCTTTACAACAGTGACAATTATTCCACATCCACTTACACACAGTTACGCTTTAGGTAGGTTTTTCAAAACATCTTGGAGAACCAAGCAGAGATCTTTTAGCTCCAACTTTCAGTGATCCTAGATCCTGTTGATGATGTTGGGATCATGGCCATGTTCAGTCCATATCATTCCATCCAGAACTTCTTGGTTTTCTTTATGTTTGTTTGGACTCATTGTTGTGCTGTAAAATATATTTAGAGATCAATCAAAATCTTTTCTGATGGTACCACTGTCTGCTTGTATTTCACAGCCTTATGGGCAACATTAATTCTGACTAAACCTCTAATTTTGTTTACAGAAATGAGGCCCCAAATCTTCAGGACATGTTCACCATATTTCACTGTTGTCTGCAGACATTGTCATTGATTTAATTAAATTCATAAATACTTTATTAATCCCAGAGGGTAATTAACTGTTGTTGCAGCTCATTCTCCTGGTTTCATTAAAGAGATGTTCTAGAATGCTGATGGCTGTACGCAGGAAGGATCTCTTGTGGTTTGTCCTTCTTGTAGCAGATCTGAAGAAACTGGCCACATGATGTTGATCGTTTACTTGGACTTGGTGGCCGTCTCGGTCCTCCTGGGCAGCCGGACCACCTGAATGTTGGGCAGAACTCCTCCCAGAGCGATGGTCATTCCTCTCAGCAGCTTGTTGAGCTCTTCTTCATTGCGGACAGCCGGCTGCAGCTGTCGGGTGATGGTCCTGGTCTTCTTGTTGTCATGAGCTGTGTTTCCCACCAGGATTTCAGCGGTCAGGTACTCGAGCACTGCTACAAGGTAGATGAAGATGCATCCATGGCACCTCCTTTACAACTCATTTGAGGTTTAGGGCTGTAGTTGAGAAATTATTTGAACTTTGAGAGGATAATCAGCTGATCCCAGTTGTAAAAAAAAACACATTGTTGCCATGGTTACGTACTCCTCCTGCACTGTTTATAAGTGCCTGCTATAGAAATGAAACATGAATGTGAAGAAGACGAAGGAGATGATTGTGGACTTCAGAAGGAACAAACACACCCACACCCCACTGTATATAGGTGGATCTGCGGTGGAGGTGGTCTCCAGCTACAAATACCTGGGTGTACACATGAATGATAACCTCAGCTGGAGCAATAACACCACCAGCCTGATCAAGAAAGGTCATCAGAGACTCTACTTCCTCAGACGGCTGAGACGAGCCGGTCTGAGAAGCTCAGTCCTCACCTCGTTCTACAGGTGTGCAGTGGAGAGCGTCCTGTGCTCCAGCATCAACGTGTGGCATGGAGGCTGCACAGTTGCAGAGAGGAAAGCTCTACAGAGAGTGGTGAAGGCTGCACAGAAGTCTGTGGGAGTCAGTCTCCCCACCATCACAGACATTTACACCTCCAGATGCAGAAAAAGAGCCACCTGCATCATGAAAGACCTCACTCACCCAGCACACTCACTCTTTGCACCACTCCCCTCGGGACGGAGGTTGAGGAGCATCAAATGTAGAACCACTAGACTGAGGAACAGCTTCTACCCTGAGGCTGTCAGACTCATGAATAAATAAATAATAAGAATAAACACTGCAAAATGTCACATCATGCTGATGCTGATCTGTTTCTTGTTGCTGCGTTCATCTGTGACCATCTGCTCATGTTCGTGCTGCTGTTTATAATGATGTTTTTCTACTACATTAGGGCTTAGTGTATTACTAGCTGATGTCTCTCTTAGTTAATCCTAGATGTTATTATTGTTTTTCTCTTGCATTTGTTGTTGGATGTAACTGGGACCCTGTGTACATAATCTCGTTTTCAACACATGTACTACATGTGGTGCAAATGACAATAAAGACTCTCTGACTCTGACTCTGAAAGGTCTGATATTTGGTTAATCAGACCAGAGCACTGTCACTTTTTCTGTAACCTGCTTTTTACGCAAAATTAAGTCATTTGTCCTCGTTGCACTGTCAGAGGTTTGGCTTTTTGTTTGGAATATGTTCACAAAGACCACTTTTGACCAGATCTCCTTCGACATTAGATGGGTGTACCTTGGTTTCACAAGTTTCCACCAGTTCTGAGCTGATTGTGTTGTTGGGCATCTTCTAGTTTTAAAGGGACATAAGCAGGATGTGATTCTGATTTGCTGTACTGTTTCATTGATGTTGCTTTTTGAAAATTTTAAGACAAAGGCTTGAACACAATGGCATGTATGTATGTACTGTATGTACCGGTACTGTATGTATGTACGTATGTATGTATGTACGTACGTACGTATGTATGTATGGGGCTAGGCAACATGTTGCAAAAGCAGTCACAATATTAGACTAAGTTCCTGGTCAACACAGAAAATAAAGCTGTATAAGAGTAAGAAACAGATTGTTTCTGTACAATCTAAGTTTGTTTTTAAATAAAGTACACTTCTTTTTACAGAAGTACAGTGGGTAAATCCTGTTGTGTCACCCCCCCCCCCCATTTTTTAAAAAATAAAAATAAATAAATAAATAAATATTTTTTTTAAACAGCATTTCTGGAAATTTTTCTGGGACTTTAACATATTATGTCATAAAATACTTAATCACAGTTTTAAACAATTTAATATGGTAAATGGTAAATGGAGCTTATTTATATAGCGCTTTCCAGCCCCCTGTGAGGAGCCCCAAAGCGCTTTACAATACCAACCATCCACCCATTCATACACCGGTAGCGGCAGACTGCCATGCAAGGCGCCATCCAGTCCTACCGGGAGCAACTCGGGGTTAAGTGTCTTGCCCAGGGACACAACGACACATGGTGTGGGGAACCGGGATTCGAACCTCCAACCTTCCGATCGGGGGACGACTGCCATTACCACTACGCCACGGCCGCCCTTCATGACATCTATATAAACAATATAGACATCATGAAATACAACACAAATTAGTGTATTCACGGGCAGCATGGTGGTGCAACTGGTAGAGCTGCTGCCTCTCAGAGAGCAGGTTAACTTGGTCCAAATCCCGGTCCGGGGGCCTTTCTGGGTGGAGTTTGCATGTTCTCTCCATGCTGCATGGGTCTTCTCCGAGTACTCCAGTTTCCTCCCACAGACCAAAAACTTTTATGTTAGACTGATTGGTAACTCTGAATTGTCCCTAGGTGAAAGTGAGAGTGAATGGTTGTTTGTCTCTGTGTCCCTGTGATGGACTGGAGACATGTCCAGGGTGTCCTCCACCTCTCGCACAGTGACTGTTGGACATGGGCACCAGTGATCCCCGCGACTCAGAAAGGAAGAAGTAGGTAAAAGATAATGGATGGATAGATGGATGGTGTATTCACAAACTAATGTCCTTTAATCTAGAAGTTGGGAAGTTAATGGTTTGCTGTGAGTGCAGCTTACAGTCTTTAATGCTGTAAGGGTGTCTCAGGCAGTTTTATTGTGTGTGTGTGTGTGTGCATGCACATGGGTTTGTATGTGTGTTTTCCACTGAGGACATCTTGAGGAGCAAGCCCTGTTCACAGTGTTGTCACGCACACTCGCCACAGACTGGCTGAATAAGAAGAACAACAGAATTTCAACAGAAGAGATCAAT
>JBBPBX010008231.1:17457-33386 GCA_038048925.1 Garcialebias charrua | reverse complement strand
TGCCTCCTGGACGCCTCCCTGGTGAGGTGTTCCGGGCATGTCCCACCGGGAGGAGACCCAGAGGAAGACCCAGGACACGCTGGAGGGACTATGTTTCTCGGCTGGCCTGGGAACGCCTTGGGATTCCCCCAGAGGAGCTGCTCCAAGTGGCTGGGGAGAGGGAAGTCTGGGCCTCCCTACTTAGGCTGCTACCCCCGCGACCCGACCCCGGATAAGCGGAAGAAAATGGATGGATGTATGGATGGTGCACATCTGCAGATTGTGTTTTCACAATAGTGTCATCAAAAGGAATAATTTAAGATGATCATCATTTGTCTCAGATCGGTCTTCTCTGGACTCAGAGCTGTCCACTGTCTAAAGACAAGCACTTTGAGTTGTTGATTATAAATTAAAGATACAATAAACTTGAACAAGCACAGTCTTTCACTTTTCATTTGGATGTGAAGCTTCATCTAAACTTTTGTGATTACCGTAATAGAAGCATGTCTACAAACATGTCTTAAAGACATAAAAACCTGGATGACCCTAAATTTTCTGCTTTTGAACACAGACAAGAGTGAGGTTTTAGTTTTTGGACTTGGGCATCTTAGGAATCCTCCTTAGATGACATTAATCTGGCCTCCAGCTCTAATGTTAAAAATCTTGGTGCTATTTTTGATCAGGACATGTCTTCCCCACATTAAAAACGTTACTAGAACCTCCCGTCTTCCACCTGTGTAATATCACTAAAATTAGAAACATCTAAAAATGATGTAGAAAAAATTGGTTCATGCATTTGTCACATTTAGACTTGACTATTCCAATGGTTTGGGTGTCCAAATACTTCTTTAAAATGTCTTCATTTGATCCAAAATGCTGCTGCTAGAGTCTTAACTGGAGTTAGTGGGAGAGATCATATCGCTCCAGTTGTAGCTTCTCTCCATTGGCTCCCTGTCAAATTCAGAATTTAATTCAAAATCTTAATTCTAACCTACAAAGCCCTCAACAACCTAGCTCCATCTTATTTTCAAGATCTAATTGTTCCACATTTTCCCAACAGAGCACTTCACTCTCAGAATGCAGGCTTACTGGATGTTCCTTGAGTTTTCAAAGCAGAATGGGAGGAAGATCTTCCAGTTATCAGGCTCCTCTCTTGTGGAAACAACTTCCAGTTTCTGTCTTTAAGGCTGACACATTGTCCAGTTTTAAGACTGGGCTGAAGACTTTCCTTTTTGATAAATCCTATAATTAGAGTTGGTTTGTTATGCTGCTATAGACTTAGACTACTAGAGGACAAACTGACCTCATTTCCTTAAATGAATTGTTAAAATTGAATATTTGTTTTGCTTTGTTTTGTTTTGTTTTTTGAATGTCCAGAGGACCAGACTTAGCTTTTTTAGATTTTTCTACCTGGATTATTGAGCATGCATCAGGGTAAAATTGAATAGTTTTCATTTGATATTATTTCCATCTTAACATGGGATTCTTGACCTGCCATTGTGTATCTATTCCTCCCTCCTGTTCCTCTCAAACCCATCCAGTCGAAGCAGATGTCCGCTTGTCCTGAGCCTAGTTCAGCTAAAGTTTCTTCATCATGAGGGAGTTTTTCCTTTCCACTGTTGCCTTCATGCTCGCACAAGATGAGAGTTCTGCAATGGAGTTAAATTCAAATCAGTCTGCTCCTCAGATAAATAATGCTAAAATATTATTTTAAAATATAAATGCTTCTGTTCAGTGCCCTGAGATGGCATTTGTTGTGAGTTGGCGCTATATAAATAAACTGAATTGAATTTAGTTGAATAGATTTTAAAAAAATTACACAAAAATGATGCAAGTTCAGACGTTGTGTTCCAGTTTTCCTCCACGTTCATACTTGGTAAGCACTGAAAACAGTTTGCATAAACCTCTTTACCTGTTGATGTTTCATCTGGATGGCTCTGCATACTCTCACACTTCTCTTGCTTCTCTTACCTGCGGATATAAACGTCTTGCAGCCAAGCCCAATGTTACAAGACGCGTCATCTGATGCTTTACCATCTTCACATTGTAGCAGAAACCTGCAGCTCTCAGATATCGAGTCATCTGCGAAAGGATGCGACAGATGCTGATGGGCAAAAAGTCAAGTTACATGAAGTTTAAGTTGTAATCGAAATCTGATTGAGTCTGTGTTTAAACACTCACATCATGTGCTTTCATACTTGTAATGATAAAATTACAAGTAGTTTACAAAAAAAATGCAAATTAAAACACAAAAGAAAAAGAAAATAACTCTAAAAGTGTGAAAGTGTCCTAAAATGATGGTAAAGAGACCTTTATTTATTTTATATTATTTTTTTACTTAATGTCAACTACTCATTGAAAGCAAATGTAAAAACTTAATAAACTGAGCGCAGGCCTGGTCAGCCAGCACCCCCACCCACCCACCTCCACCCAGCCTGCATTGTGTTCAGCTGCAGTCTGATGTGTGTAGAACTGTCACTCTGAACCGCTGGTCCCAGCGGGCCAGCTGTAGCACAAACACACACTGCAGGGCTTGTGGGGTTTCCAATGTAGCTACAGCCTTCTGTGTAAGTGCTTGTGTGTGTGTGTGTGTGTGTGTGGTTTACAGTGCAGAGTGAAAGCAGCTGTCTTTGTGCCCCTCTCCTCCTCCTTCTCCCCTCATCCTCTCTCTGTAAACACTCAACATCCGCTGTAATCACTGGCGAGCCAGCCGAGGCCCTCAGCCGTTTGCCAACCGCCAAGCTCAGCCTCAGCCCCGCAAATCCAACTCCATCCAACATGGTGGACACCCATTTGCGTGGAACAGAAAAAGGCTCAAAGATTGATCGACAAGTCAGTTTCGCCAACTAGTTTACCAGCTGTTTTCCTCGGTTACGCTCCTGTGGTTAAACCCTCTGTTGTGTTGTGTTTTGCTATGTGATGTGGCTAATTTGTGAACAAGGGATTTATATTAAAAAATTGTCTTAGGCACATTCAAAAACAGCAGACTTGCTTGGACTGGGTGTTCTGCCACAATGAAGATGCTTAAAAAAAATCATTTAAGATCACGGTGCCGCTCCAATTCATTTTAATAAAAACAGGTTTGCAAGTATTTCTTCATATTTATTCCCAAAAATATTCTAGTCAGGTATCGTTTGTAAAAACTGAATGTGGGTGGTTCAGGGAAATAGTTAGTCATTTAACCATCATCATGCTGTATTTAGCTTGTTGCTGAGACTTTTGGCTTCTCTTAAGCCACCAGTAAAGCCTATGGGTCATGAGCACGTATCCAATGAGCTGCCCAGTGAATCTCGTGTAAACTGGGCCCGCCTTGAGGAGAATACCTCACCACTGTGGTGTGTGTCTCAGCAGAGACGTAACACATACATGGCCTGGGTGTTAGTCACAGGGATCAATCAGGGCCCCCTGCCAGGGCTCAGAGACCTTTATCCACAGGGATGTGGAGGGGGTGGCAGCAGGAGTGGGGTGAGAGGGGGGACACAGGAGATCCACTCACACACACATGCACACGCCCTTTAAATGGCAAGTGCAGTCCACCCACCACCTATGGCGTGCCCTCGCTGTAATGCAAGCTCGATATGGAAACGGCATGCATATGTATTCGTGTGGCCGTGGGCTGTATGTCCCCGAGCCGACCCAAACCAATAACTGAGAGGCCGCTCTTTAGCTTCTGTGGAAACTAATTACATTTTCGCTTTATTAAAAGAGAAGTATAGTCGAAAAGATTTAGCATTTCATATTTCATTTCGTCCAATTAATGTCAGCGAGCTGTTTTTACCGTTTTTATTGGCTTTGGTTTTGGTGATGCCGTACAACCCTAAAACTAGACCATCTGAGGAAAAACACACCAGTGTTCCTAAAAAAATGAGTTGATGTTTCACATACGGTAGCTTCTTACTTGCTGAAAAAGACAGGCCCATTTATTGTGACTGATACTTGTCACTCGCTCCAATTTAACAAGTCAAAATGAAGAGACAGAATGAGTTTGATCTCAGCTTTATCTGAATGTTTCAGGGCAGTACTCTGCTCCTCCGGTGTCACATCAGCTACTCCTACTGTTTATTAAAGAAAGCATCATGTGGATACAGAATATGTATTTATTGATTTTTGTACGACTCAACCAACTTGGATTCCTACAACAAAACTGTGAAACATTTAAAGAATATGTATTTATTGATTTTTTTTAATGACTCAACCAACTTGGATCCCTACAACAAAACTGTGAAACATTTTTATTTTTAAAGTTATTTTATTACAAGGAAAAATGATTAGTCATTGAAGTCAAGCTTAACTGTAAGAGCTAATATGATCAGATATAACTATTGTTTGTTAAAATGTCCTTGGGCCTGCTTATTGCATTTACAGTACTGTAAATGAAATGAGAACAAATTCACATGCATGTCATTCAGTTTTCCCACTGCTGTGCTACTGTCACTTTTTTTGGAGTGGGAAATGAACATGTTTGGGTAAGAAGATTTTTATTTAATTTTTTTACAGGTGGAACAGGAGATTAAAACCTGGTGAAATGTTTATTTTCTATCAAATACGGTAATGGGTTATATCAGAATGACAGCATGATGATCAGATAGTTTCAATTTGCAAACACTATTGTCAGAAAAGTGTACCAGAAAAAAAAAAATCTATGTATTTGTTATATTTTACACACAAGTGCAAAACACGTTTTAATAGTTTATGAGCAGATCTGTATTAAAATTTGATTTTTAAACTTCAAGCTAAATTGTTAAAATTATTTGATGTCAGCTGCGCATATAAGAGTTGTGAGAGAGTAATATTTATCATTTTGTTTTATAATCTTTTAATCACTCGTTAAATGAGGAGACTAGTCCATAAGACCAGTCCAATAGACTGGACTATCCACAATATTCCTGAAGGTGGCACTGTATTTGCGATTATGGGACTTACTTCCGTTTGACCCCGGAAGTAGAATTTCTGCATTGGCTCCTCGTTGTTTACTTGTTTATCTGTGCGCGTCGTTGAAGTTCTGTTAAAGTTCTGTTTTCTGTTATTTTGAGCTAATATTGTCACGAAGATGTCTTGTGGAGCTCTGGTACCTGTTGCGCTGTTCGTGGCTGTAAGAATAATCAGACGAAGCTGAATTTGTGGCTGCAACTAGTGTGTGTTGAACATGCTCCGAAAACAAAAACCCGCATCCTTCTTTGTGGCTGGGCTACGAGAAACCACCTGAAAAAAGACTCTGTATCCTCCAGAGGATCGAGAACACCAGGTATGATTTGAGACAGCTTTTAGTGTTATGATTTTATGTAGTCAGTGATTAAATGATACTAATATTTTCGTGCATAACTGGCAAATAAACACACGCACCTATATACTGTATGTATGCTGTCTGTGTATATTTATTTATACTGTATATATAATATAGGTGTGTGTTGTGTTTATTTATATATATATAATATAGGTGTGTGTGCTTATTTATATATATATATAGATGTGTGTTTATATATAATATAGGCGTGTGTGTTTATATATATATATATATAATATAGGTGTGTGCGTGGGTTTCTTTTATATATAATCTAGGTGTGTTTGTGTGTGTTTATTTATATATATATATATAATCTAGGTGTGCGTGTGTGTGTGCGTTTATTTATATATATAATCTATGTGTGTGTGTGTTTAGTTATATATATATATATATAATCTAGGTGTGTGTGTGTTTGTGTGTGTTCATAAATGAACCCTAATGTTTGTATACTGTACTTTTCTTTTCCTCCTTTCTGTTATA
Source organism: Garcialebias charrua (assembly GCA_038048925.1). Lineage (NCBI taxonomy): Eukaryota > Metazoa > Chordata > Actinopteri > Cyprinodontiformes > Rivulidae > Garcialebias > Garcialebias charrua. Next base: position 27,643 of record JBBPBX010008231.1, on the reverse strand, counting down.
TTTCTGCATAAGGTGAGTTCCAGGGATGGATGGATGACGCTCCAGTTGGTCCAGGGATGGATGACGCTCCAGTTGGTCCAGGGATGGATGACGCTCCAGTTGGTCCAGGGATGGATGACGCTCCAGTTGGTCCAGAAGTTTGTGTGCAGTTATGTACCACAGCAACAAATGAGTGAAAATATAATTTCTATAAATAAATCTGCGTTTGAAGTGCATTTGGTGTTGCTGTGTTTCACCTTCTTTATTTCAATAAGATACGTTGTTTAATGTCTAATGAGAAGTTCTACTGCAAATAAAAAAACTAGATGTGATTGTTTTTTTGGCAACTTACCAGTTTAGTTTTTTATTGACAAGTACAAAACTTAGAAACATGCACGTTGCTGTGGTTCCTCCTCCAGGAGGAGATTGATAAGAATAAAAGCTATAATTATAAATTTTAGGCTGATTGGTAACTCTAAATTGACCCTGGGTGTGAGTGAGACAGGTCCCTCTTGTAAATGAGTCCCCGTGGCTCAACGAGGCAAGCCTGTATAAATAAAGGTTGAATGAATGAATGAATAAACTAAAAACATTTGAAACTGAATACAATATGAGAACTGTGGGTGATTTGATGTCTTTTAATGAAAATGATTGGCTGCAGAATAAATACCAGAATAAATACCAGGTCAAATACACTCTTCAACAAGAAATGATGGGCAGTTTCTGATTTTAAACAAACTGGAACAGATTCCTCATCATGTGGGACCACTGGACGACCACTGGACGACCACTGGACGACCACTGGACGACCACTGGACGACTGGAGCAAGCAGCAAACCCCTCCGGAATCCAAGACGATGGAACTCGGCCCTTCACTCGTCTGTACCTTAAAAAAAAAAAGAATAAAACTGTCATGTTTGCATCACAAAGTCTAAAATAAGACCAAGTTTGCTACTCAAAGTAGAAAGAATAAATACAGTTGCTCCTACATTTTTTACTCATTCACAAAGATATACTGTAATGTTCAATTTTATATTGATTTCAGTAATTTTATCTTAGATTTACTTTAATATTTTTGAATTATTGTGCCAGGTGCTTGTGTCATTACTTGTTCTTCTGCTCCTGCGTCTCAGAGTAAGTGTGTCTGTCAACTTCAGCGTGGGAGACCAGTCTGTGACTTGTGTGCAGGCCTTCCTGAAAAAATAAATATTTCAATAGAACAAATGTAGTAATAACCAAAAGATGAACTTGTGTTATGGAATATTTTCTGTACAAACAGCATCCCACTGCTTTATTCACATGAGAGTAACAGGGACCTACAATCAAAACAGTACTACAGTACAGTGTATGTGCAGTATGTATGTATATACTGTATATATAGTGTGCATACAGTATACACATACACACAGCATATGTATGTACTGCAAATGTATTACACACACATGTAGTTATATTATTTATCCACAGATTTGTTTAGTAAATACTTTAACAGATGCTAACGCTACATGCTAAGCTAACCACAGCTAGTAGACAATGCTAAATCATGAAGAAAAAACAACAACAGCTCCAACACAGAGAAAATTATACTCTCACATTGTTCTGAAATTGTTTCACAAAATGATTTATGTAGAATATTTTGTTTACCGGAGAAAACGTGATCTGAACACGACGTCTTCGAGAGCAGATCCGAGCAGAGGAGGGGCAGCTGTCAGCTCCTCCGATGGAGATAAATCCTTCACGTTTACTTATTTTTGGGACTAAGTGAAAACTGCGCTTTGAACAAACGTCTACCCGACAGGAACACCCACTGACCCAACACGAAGTAACCATTGTAATTAATTAGAAATAAACAAAACAAAAAAAAAAAAAAACGTGATAAATACAGCCAGTAGACTGGGCTTTAACTGCTGCTCTCACTTCCGGCGGAAGTCGTTCCCATAATTCGCGCAAGGCATCATGGGGCGTAGGAATATTGTGGATTGCAATGGTTTGTTATCTGGGTGTCCAAATACAGCAAACCCCCTAGTTACGACTCCATCGACCTACGAACAACGGGACCTACGAACGTATCATATTTAATAAAAATATGAAATTACTGTATTAAATTTTTTTTTTTTTTTTTTTTGTGTTTAAATGTTCTTAATTTCATGTGTACATCACTTTGTTGCAGATGTGGTTGTTTTAAAGGCTTTATAAATAATAATTATGATAAAAATGATCATTTCTGATCATTTTTGAGCAATCTTGGGCAGCAGGAAGTAGGTCTTCAGTTTACACGGTCACAAATTAATGTAGAACACCGGACGCCATTTTAGGTTCAGTCACGGGGGTCTCCGGTCACAAATTAATGTAGAACACCGGACGCCATTTTAGGTTAGCTGCCGGGAGCCGGCCTTTGAACACTGGTGACCAGGATGGCCTCATATGGATTAATTACTAGCTGGAAACGTCTCTGTGAACTTTGTGGATGTCTCAGGCAGCAGCGGATTTATCGCCGATCGTGCCAGGCCGCCGCGCGAACACCTCCGGCCTGGCTAGCTCCAGAAGCTAACACGGGAGCTAACACGGGAGCCGGCCTTTGAACACTGGTGACCAGGATGGCTTCATATGGATTAATTACTAGCTGGAATCGCTCTGTGAGCTCTGTGGACGTCTCAGGCTGGAGCAGCAGCTGCAGATTGATCGCCGATCGCGCCGCCGCTCCAACACCAGCCCATGGCCTGGCTAGCAGAAGCTAACACAGGCCTTGAGCAGCTGCCGTGGTTAGCTTGCCGGCCGCCGCGCTGCTCGGCCCGACAACAATCAACGCATGGCAACCTAAGATGTCGGCTTTGACCATCTCAAAGTAAGAAAATATATTTTTATTTATTCTGTAAATGTGAATAGCAATGTTTAACATTACAGTACACTACTGTACATGCTTAAATGTGTGCGCGCGCTCCGTTAGCGGTATTTCCGTTAGCTGTATTCCACCCCCTAGCTACGGCAGAATCGAGCTGCGAACCGTTCTTATCTCCCTAACTCGTTCGTAAATCGGGGGTTACCTGTAGTTCTTTAAAAAGTCTTCAGTTGATCCAAAATGCTGCTGCCAGAGTCTTAACTGGAGTTAGTAGGAGACATCATATCTCTCCAGTTTTAGCTTCTCTTCATTGGCTCCCTGTCAAATCCAGAAACTAATTCAAAATCTTACTTCTAATTTACAAAGATCTCAACAACCTAGTTGCTCCTGGGCTGCCAGCTGCCTCTACCCAGAGCCTCCAGTAGCTCTCGTTTTTTCTTCTTCTTTTTTTTGCGAACTGTATAGGCATGCCATGCCAGCAAATGACCAATTGGCGACCTCAATTTGTCCCGAAGGTAAACACCCCTTGCTTGCGGAGCTGGGCTGCAGCCCATCTGGGTGTTGTACGCTCGAGTATGAAGTCTCAACCATCTGCAGACAGTGCGGACTGTGTTTGCGTGTCTCACGGAGTGCACACAGTACGCCCGACTATGTGGGAACTTTAAGCAGTGAAAAAAGTTACGGTAATTCCTTTCTTTACTCGCATAACCACAGTTGTTTCTGCAAAAAAGGTCAGTAGAAAATCAAAACTAATGTCACCTCTGCATTAAGTAACCATAAACATGCACTCAGTGCATCACAGCTGCTGGATTTTGGATCCTTAGTTGATAACAGCCTTTCTCATCTTTGCTGTGTAGAACATGATGACTCGGTCACTGTCTTTCTGAGATGATGTCTTTCACAAATTACTCAGAACAAATGTTTTTTTTTTCTTCCATGTTCAATTACATTTTTGGATTCAGTTAAAAATGTTTAGTGACACTGACATAATGCTTTTCCAAGGTATTTCAAGGCCATGATTTTTTTAAAATTAATAATCTTGTCATAGTAAATTTTTTGTAGGAAAGACTTGTCCTTTTGTGGATGTTCCTTTGACACCTATACCCTTATCACAAATGAGTCTACTTCTTGTATTTTCCATAATCTGTTAAGTTTGCTACACAAATGTGAGTAACATTTTCATCCAAGACATTTAATTATAAAAATAATTAAAACAATAATAATTTATACAGCATAAATGTGTTATTTCTTTAAAAAAAATTTTATTGTTGCATATTGAATTGGACTCTACTTTATGACCAAACCTACACAATTTTTTTCACAAGTACATGTATAAGTATAGTATCAGACATTGGAGGCTAGCATCGAGATAGATGAAGGAAGTTACAATAGTTCTATCTGAACAACTATCACCACTACCGGTATGTTATGCTAAAGTTAAAGAATATAAAACTTTTGTAGGCTTTTTTACTGCTTTGACTAGGGATGCACAATATTATCGGCATGGTATCAGTATCGGCCGATTTTAGAGTTAAAGTTAAATATCTGCCATTCCATCAAAATAACTCACCGATATAAAATACGCTATTTTTGTATGACAACCCAGTAACAAGGACGCCTGCAGCGCCAGCACAATGTGATGACGTCACACGCGCCTACCTGATCTGATCATGGCGGAGAGGAAGAAGTCAAAATTTCGGCGGTGTGGAAGTTTTTTTGTTGTTGAAATTATCAGATTCTGAAGAGTTTTAGACTACATTGAGCCTCCCTACATCCTCCCCAGTCTGAGATTCTTTCCAACGTAGCCTTATCCGAGTTACAAGCCGTCATTTCCGATGTCATTAAGAAGCAATAGCCGATAGCATTTGGGTGAGTTTTACCACAGACATTTGGACTTTGAACTTCAAAAGGCTGTCTTTCATGCACAAGAGTGCAGAGGATCCCACATTGCATTTAGGAACCTGGAACAAGCCTCCACAAGTGAGACAGCATCATAGGTAATGCTAATAAATGATATTTAAACACTTCTCATTTAATATAGGTTAAAGTGCTATGCATATCATATGGCTGTTACTGAATATGTGTCACCAGCTCTTACAACTGTTACACAATTTTTGTAGAAAGTAAGTCTAAATAAGAGGGATATGTTCTGACAAAGGAAAGTACAGTATATTAAAAATATCGGTATCGGTTATCAGCCAAATAAGTTTTAACATATCAGCATATTGGATATCGGCCAAAAAATCCAATACTGTATTGTGCATCCCTAGCTTTGATAGACAGCTACATGGATGTTATTTATTGAAATGACAGACAATCGCTTGCTTTACTTTTGAGTTATCTTGTGTAATCATCATTCTGTCACAAGTATCATCCACTTACCTTGTTTGAGGTCGTTGAAGTGGCAGCCTAACTTTTTCCTACCTGAATAAATCAGGCCTTCAGCGTGTTTGTTTTTAAGGTAGGTCAACTTGTTCCTGAGGCGATGAGGAGGAAAAATTGCAGTGCCTCCGGCGCAGACCAGGGCAGGATCCCACAAATGTGTCAGTGCTTGTGTTGGACTGTATATTATCTATGTGAAGGTTTAATTAGAGCCCTGCAAGAGAAGAGGAAGAGGAAAGAGAGAATGTAGAGGTGTTCGAGGTTCAAGAAGCTACTCTAATAGTCTTTGTCAGGCTCCCGCCATGATGTCAAGTTTCATATCGGCTCTCCACGGCCGCACCACGGAGCAGTAGGGTCTCGGTGGGTGGTGTGGAGTTGGCTGAAGGTGTGTGTCCACATTTCAAGATGCATGAGAGAACCTGTGGTTCTGCGCTGCAAACTTTTAATACGCAAAAGCACAGCAACTGTCGAAACCAACAACAGTGGCAAGAACGCAAATGGCTGCGGAGCTGAGGCAGTGAGTGGCGAGAGGCCACCCTGTGTGCTTTCTCTGGGTCTTTGTTCTTTCTGTCAAAGCCACTCAGAAAAACCACTACTGTACTTGCTTTAGGCTAGTCCTGTAAGGACAACATGTCACTGCTCTGCTAATTCAGGCCAGAATTGCAGCCTTTACTTGCCAAGCGTAATGATCACGGGGGAATTTCTCAATAGTGTCGAGTCACCAGGAAACTTATAGGCAGGATGTGTGGAGCCTTGTGACTGTAAAATATACCGTACCAACTGAAATGCTAATTCTGTTTGTTTACTCTGCTCTGCCTCTGCTAATGTGGAATAACATATAAACATTGAGAAGTCAACATTGTACCTGTGAGAAATGATCAGTACATAAAAAATAAATGAATAGGTGTAGCAGTGCAGCGTGTAAATAGAGTTTGTTGACTTTTGTGTACTGTATTGCCAATCCTCTGGAGCATCCTTACCCAGCAAAGCTCCTTCCAAACACTCTTCGTCTTCTTGCCTCTCAACGTGTTGACACTAATAGACCCTAGAATGAGAAGTCTGCCATTATGACCAAATGTAATCTGTGTAAAATAGGGAAAAAAAAGAAAACCTAATGCATAATTTCTTCCAGGCGAATATTTATAAGAAAGAAAGAAAGCGTTCTACAAGATATTTTTTCCAAGAATAAATGGTTATAATCTTGGGTATGAATGTTGGTATGGAGGAAGTATTTAAAGATATGATTTTTCATGGCCTCTTATGGCATCCAACAACTATTTACTGTGTGAGGATAAAGCAGTGTAATAATGGTTTTACCAGAAAACCCAGTCACACTAGTTCCATGTGTTTTATCTGAGCTCTTTTGTTCTGTGTTGTTGCAGTCTGTCCGACTAAACAGTCACGTTAGTACAGTCAAGAGACAAAATATTATTACAGCATTACCAATTTTCTCGTTTTTCACTTAAGAAGTGTTCAGTGCTGAAAAGTTGTTTCTCCAAGTTAGGTCTATCTGTAAGCTAACAGGCTTGGGCATGGATTTAAGTTTTATTTTTTGTTTTTGTTATGAACTGAAATCGTGTTGGTTCAGTGTAACAACCAACAGGTTTTTAAGGTTATAAATCAGTTTTTATTGACCAAGTTGAAATAAATCTGTTTAAATTTACCTAAATGGGTAGTATGACAGCTGTTTCTCTCTTTTATCATGTTACACTGTAAAGATGTCAAAAATTGTAAATGCTTACAAGATTTAGTTTTGACTGGGCTTAAGACTTTCCTTTTTGATAAATCCTATAATTAGGGTTGGCTTGTCATGCCATCTTAAGATTGAATATAATTTGATACTATTTATATCTTAACATATGATTCTTGACCTGCCATTGTGTATCTGTTCCTCTCACACCGAGCCGGTTAAAACAGATGGCTGCTTGTCCTGAGCCTGGTTCTGCTAAAGTTTTTTTTTGTCATGAGGGAGTTTTTCCTTTCCACTGTCGCCTTCATGCTTGCTCAAGTTAAGAGTCTGTGATGAAGTTAAATTTAAAGCAGTCTGCTCCTCAGATAAGTAATGTTAACATATTATTTATATATATATGAATGTCTCTGTTCAGTGCCCTGAGACAACTTTCATTGTGACTTGGCGCTATATAAATAAACAGAATTGATTCTATTAAAGATAAGATAAATGTCTTATTTTTATTTTGAGGGGTTATTTCCTACATAGTTGACCAAGTTAGTGACACAACCTCAACTGAATCTCTCCAGTTCATGAGGCCACCATGATTATCCCTGGTTGGATACTTTGGTTTCAATCTTTTTAACATTTTACTTAGAAATTAAATGCATTTCTATTACCGGTAAATGTTTTTATTTATTATTTTTGTTGCCTATCTACCATCTTACTTGTTTTAGAGATGATGATGACATCAATGATGTGGCCTCCATGGCAGGGGTCAATCTGAACGAGGAGAGCGCAAGAATACTCGCGACCAACTCGGAGCTAGTGGGAACACAGATCCGCTCGTGTAAAGACGAGGCCTTTCTCTATCCGGGGCTGCTACACAGACGAATTCTGGAAACTGGTGAGATGTCTACACCACTCGTCGTGCAGCTGTGATGATATATATATTTATATTTTTTGTTTGTTTATAAATTAGTTCATTAAAAAAAATACAATACAAAACAATCCCATAAACGATAACATACAAAATATTAAAAAAGAAAGGTAGCAGAAAGAAGAAACAATCTTATTATATCTGCCCCTTTTTTCAAACAATCAGTTCAAACAATAATAATCTTCCAGTAACAGAACAAAATGAATACCGTAACTCTTTCTAATTTTTCTAACTAATACAATACACATTAAGCTACTTCATATACCGGTATATATTTTTTAACAATTCAGTTTTGAACATTTTCTTAAATATACACATTGACTTGGCATTTTTAACTTCATTCTCCAAACCATTCCATAATCCAATTCCCTGGATTGAGGTGGACCGTCCCTTCAAACTAGTTCTGAATTTTGGTTTTACAAATATCTCTGTCCCCTTAAGATTATAACAACTTTGTCTTTTAACAAAATGCATTTGGATATTTAAGGGTAATGCGTTATTCTGAGCCCTATACATAACTGATAAAATATTATAATCTACCAAATCATGGAACTTCAATAATTTCAGTTGATAAAATAATGTGCTTGATGGATGACAGTAATGTTTTCTAGTGATAATTCTTACAGCTCTTTTCTGTAAAACAAAAATAGGCTTTGTAATTGTTTTACACGCTTTCCCCCAAACATCAATACAATAGATTAAGTGTGGAACAATGATTGTGTTATACAACAAATACAGAGCTTTATCATTTAATAAGTCTCTGACTTTGTACAGTACTGCAATAGATTTAGCTATTTTTATTCTTACAGAATTTATGTGTTGTTTCCATGTCAGTTTGTCATCAATGATAACACCCAAAAACTTCACCTCACTCACTCTACAAATCTCAACACCCTCAATTTTAAATGGAACATCAACAGTTTTCTTTTTATTACTGAATATCATGTAATTAGTTTTATCTAGATTTAATGATAATTTATTGAGTTTAAACCAAGTTTGTATTTTGACCAATTCTGTCTTCATCAACTCCAACATCTGTTCTATATCTTTACCCAAAAAAAAAAATATCTTCTCTAAATTTGTTTTTTGCTCACTGGATGTACATTTTCTGTGTTTACTGTTTCATGACTGAAGACAGTCTTGCTTATTTCTCCATCAGTAAGTCAGGCGGAGCGTTTTTTGTTTTGCCTTGGTTTAAATTTGGACAGTCTTGCTTATTTCTCCATCAGTAAGTCAGGCGGAGCGTTTTTTGTTTTGCCTTGGTTTAAATTTGGTACACTTGACCCTTTTTAGCATCCTTTATTCAATTCCTCCGTGGCTGCCTGTACTCAGTGGACCTCAGACATGCTCGTAAATTCTTAATGGGTTTGTATTTTGAAGGCTATCAAATTTCTGTCTGGACAAAAAAGAAGAGTTTTAAAGGAATGAAACTTAGCAGTCAAGTTTTGGTTCTCTTTTTAATTACTTTTGACACTCAAAGGCACTTCGTCCTGCGAATAAAGAAGTTGCTTTAAATACAGTATTTTTAAGGTTTCAACTGCACAGAAAAAAAAATTATAAGCTAAAATGAACATTACTACTCCAAATAAAACTTTACCCTGAATGTTTCTATCTTTTTCCTGTGCAAAAGATCAAAACATACACAGAGTAATTTGTCAGGACGAGGAGCCTAGCACCCTCATCTAGCTTCATCTCAATTAAAGTATCTTTAGTGTAGCGTGGGGGCCTGCAGGTCACGTTTCGTTACGTAGACTCTTGGCATGGTTGTTATTCCGTCACCTTGGGGTAGAGGGGTTGTTTTAAAATATGAATCTTTCCTTGGGGGAGCACACAGCATGATACAGGGCAGGAGGCTAGGGTGCCTCCTGCTGGGGAAGTGGCACTTGTGCAGCTTTGTTGTGTCAGTGATTGGTCTCTCTCTGCTTGCAGCTGACAGCAGTCCAGGGGAGGCTCCTCCGGCCTGCCAGCTTTACTCAATCAGAGCTCCTCGGCTGCTCCTTTCTGCTGTAAAAACACTAACTTTAACTTCCCTTTATTTACCATTTAGCATTCAGCTTTTTATTATTTTTACTATTATAACCTTTCCAGCCAGCCCAAACATCATCTTCAAATGTTATTCTTTTTTTTTTTTTTACTTTGCAAATTTTGGGGTAGATGTTCCAATTCTTGCAATTTAATTCATTTTGAAAATAAATTAAAAGTGGAGGCTGTATCTTTCCATCCCATCTCCATGTCTTGTCTCCCCACTTTTTTATCTGTCCCCTGCAAACAAACACAGCACTTTCTATTTCTTCCATACCTCTCCCCATCTCCCCTTGTGATTCTTCAGGCTTGTCCTTGAGCTTGGGGTGGGGTGGACAGCAAAGCTGCAAAGGTA
>JBBPBX010008231.1:0-16247 GCA_038048925.1 Garcialebias charrua | reverse complement strand
CTCCCCCCGTCCGGCCGTGCGCGAGCTGGCTTGCCCGCCCGCGGACGCCGCGAGGTCTGTCTGCTGCAGACAGTCCCGGGGCGCCCTGCTGGGGTTCATAGTTCTGACCTGGCACCCTGTGCACCGCAAGGGAGGGGGGGTGATAGCCCTCTCCCTTCATCGTGACTGTCTTTGAAAAGGTTGCTATGTTGTTGTTCGTTTTTTGTTTTTGTTTTGTTTTTAGTAAGAACCAGGGCGAACTATGCTTTGGTACTTTTATTTTTGTGTTTTGTGCAACAACAGTTTGTCTTTATTTCACACATAGCAGAACACTTATGTTTTATGCATACATTAAAGTCACCAGCTTTTCGTAGTCTTTTACAAATAAAGTCTAGGTAGAAAAAAACAGGTTCCTGTACCCCGTGGGCGGACGAACAAGCAAAACTGTGAAGAGGGCCCGCTTCATCAGGCCCGTTTCTGTCTCCCATCACAGTTCGTCGAGGAGGTTCTCGGCGGGACCGCTTGGCGAGGAACGAATATGTTCCTGCTCCAGGACTGACCGGCCTGAGATGGACCTGCTAGGGGACTCTGCCGCTGCTCCCCGTCGTAAGCTGGCCTCTTCTGCGGGGGACGACGTGTGGCTGAGCGGTGTCGAGGCTGCACGGGTCTGCTCCCGCTGGTGTCCCTGGGGGGGGGGCAAAAGTTTTCCTTGGCATCCCCTCACGGAGGGCTTCAGCCTGTTTTCGCCTCTGCTCCAGCCTGCTCTGGATCCGTTCCAGAGCCCCCCGAAGAGTCCCGTCGGCTCGATCGGGTGGTGCAAAAAGGGGAACCGCTGACCTTCTGGAAGGTCCGTCAGGGTCATCCACAGATGACGCTGGGCGATGACCACTTCAGCCATGCATCTCCCCTGTGCGATGGCTGCCGTCCCCATCATGCGGAGCACAAAGTCAGTGGCCTTGCAGGCTTCCTCCAGCACCTCAGTCACTGTCTGTTTGTCTGTTGTCACCTAGAGCTCCTGCAGCTTCTCTTCCAGGTACGCCTGCATCATGGCGGAGGCGTTCATTGCACGTGCCTAGAGGCCCTGAACTCTGTAGCACTTTTCGAGCTGTGCAGCTGAAGTGCGGTAGGCTTTGCTAGGCAAAGTTGGTTTTGTGCCAGAAGATCCGGGGGCCAGGTGAGACACCAGTGTGTCCTCCATCTGTGGCACGTTGGTGATTCCCGCTGCTTCCATTCCAGCGGCGTCGAGGAACTGGGAGTAGGCTCCGTGAGGAAATCCGAGAAGATGGGCATCCTGTGCCTCGTTGTCGACTGCTGCTTGGCATGAAAATAATTCCCTGCCAACCTCGTAACCTGTTGGCAAGGTGGAGGTTCTGGCCAGGCTATCTGCAACGCGTCCGCCGCCTGCGACACAGGTCGAACAGGGCGGGGATCGATGCGTCTGTCTCTGGCAGCACTGGCGCCGGGTTCCGTGAGAGGTCTTCTTCCTCTCCTTCGTACTCGTTGTCAGCTTCTTCATCAGAAATTTCACCTGAGGCTGTTAGCGAGATCTCATCCACGTTCATCATGCCTCGAGTGTCAAATACAGCTGTCGAGTCTCCGATGGGAGCCGCCATGTCCAAGCTGTCCCCCCATTCGACCTGTCCACTGTCCTCCAGATCCATGCTCTCGAGCTCCAGCGTGGGAGTGAGAGCCTCTTTGAGATCTGGGTCTGTTGGCACCCCGGCGGCGCCCATGGCTTTGGCCACGATGTCCACGCGGTGTCTCCTCACCGCCTCCAGCATCTGGCTGCAGTGTGGACAGGAGTCGGGGGAGTCCAACGCTTTTTTTGCGTGCAGCATCCCCCAGGCAGACAGGACAGGCCTCGTGGGTGCCCGTCACCGATAAGGAATATCCGCAGGCGCGCAAGCTGGGACTCGCTGGGACTCGCTGGCCTGCTAGGCTTTTTTGGAATTCTGGGTTTCCGCTTTCCCTTCTCGGGAGCCATGGCCGAGAAGAAATGAGCAAGTTGTTTTAAAATCCTCGTCCGAGACGTCTCCTCTGTCGTGTCGCTTTCGCTGGCTAGCCTGCTACTCGTTAGCAGGGTAGCGATGTAACGCAGTTAGCGCCGTCAAGCGAAGCAGCTGCGGAGAGAGAAGAGAAAAACTTCGAGGTTAAAGAAAAAGGCGCTGGACTAGCTTTCGCCAGCCCAGCAATACACATGAAATTTCTCTGTATGCTCAGCGTAGGGAGCGAGCTCACCTCTAAAGAGCGATTTGTCTACAGAGAAGTCCCACGAAGTTCAGGTTTAAGCGAGGTGAAGGGCAAAAAAAGACAGTTTGGATGGGCGCTAGCGTCTTAAGGGGCGGCCGTGGCGTAGTGGTAAGGGCAGTCGTCTCCCGATCGGAAAGTTGGCGGTTCGACTCCCGAGACCCGCACCATGTGTCGTTGTGTCCTTGGGCAAGACACTTAACCCTGAGTTGCTCCCGGTAGGACTAGAAAGCACCTTGCATGGTAGTCTGCCGACACCGGTTTATGAATGTGTGTCCATCCATCCATCCATTTTCTTCCGCTTATCCGGGGTCGGGTCGCGGGGGTAGCAGCCTAAGTAGGGAGGCCCAGACTTCCCTCTCCCCAGCCACTTGGAGCAGCTCCTCTGGGGGAATCCCAAGGCGTTCCCAGGCCAGCCGAGAAACATAGTCCCTCCAGCGTGTCCTGGGTCTTCCTCTGGGTCTCCTCCCGGTGGGACATGCCCGGAACACCTCACCAGGGAGGCGTCCAGGAGGCATCCTAACCAGATGCCCGAGCCACCTCAACTGGCTCCTCTCGATGTGGAGAAGCAGCGGCTCTACTCCGAGTCCCTCCCGGATGACTGAGCTTCTCACCCTATCTCTAAGGGAGAGTCCAGACACCCTGCGGAGAAAACTCATTTCAGCCGCTTGTATCCGAGATCTTGTTCTTTCGGTCATAACCCAAAGCTCATGACCATAGATGAGGGTGGGAACGTAGATCGATCGGTAAATTGAGAGCTTTGCCTTTTGACTCAGCTCTCTCTTCACCACGACAGACCGGTACAGCGCCCGCTTCACTGCGGACGCTGCACCTATCCGCCTATCGATCTCACGCTCCAGTTTTCCCTCATTCGTGAACAAGATCCCGAGATACTTAAACTCCTCCACTTGGGGCAGGACCTCCTCCCCGACCCGGAGAGGGCATGCTACCCTTTTCCGGCTCAAGACCATGGCCTCGGATTTGGAGGAACTGATCCTCATCCCGGCCGCATCGCATTCAGCTGCAAACCGCTCCAGTGAAAGCTGTAGATCACGAGCTGATGAAGCCAATAGGACCACATCATCTGCAAAAAACAGAGAAGCGATTCTAAGGCCACCAAAACGGATCCTCTCAACACCTTGGCTGCGCCTAGAAATTCTGTCCATAAAAGTTATAAACAGAATCGGTTTGAATGAATGAATGTGTGTAGCATTCAATATATGTGTAGCACTTTGAGATTTTCAGTAATGAAAAGTGCGTTATAAATTGAATTAATTATTAAATTATTATTACCCAGAGGGCGGAGCCTCTGAGGTGACTCTGACGCCCACTGCCGTAAAGGCGTGAGTGTATTCCTTCAGGTAATCGCGCGGGGGCACAATTCCCATAGCAATAGTGTTGCACCGAGTGAACCTGACTGATAAAGGGAACTATGATTTACAAGAGAAGGGTTTATTTAAAAAACCAAAGGTTAGGACAAATATTAAAAACAACTGTACTTCAGTTAGATGGATTCAGGTGTGGAATAGTTGTAGTAAGGAGTTTCAACTGTGTTTTTCAATCTTTAAATAAAAATAAAAAACATATAAAAATCATTAACTAAACAAATATAATAGGACTTGAGTGTTTTTTTTTCTGCTTTTCCTTTTTGTGTTCTGTATTTTTATGAGCTTGTTTAGCTGGAATTCTTTGATATGTTTGAAAAAATAAACATGCAGGATAATATTCTGCTATTTTGATTTTGATGTATAACAAAGTGAAGGTGTAAAAAGCTTGTGCTTTTGCCTACAAATTTTTTTTTTGGTCCGCAATTTGTGTATCTTTTGGGTTGTTCATTATTTTTACGATTCTGGTTTGGTTCAGAATCTGTATGTAAGTTTAGGGACAGGACTAGATAAGCCATGGCTTTTTCCTGTTCCCTTTTTGAACATTTTGCTTTGTTTCCAGAATATTTTGGTGGAAATATTTACATTTTTATTTGTTTATGGTATTGTTTAAAAATTTTAACTGTTCAAAATGAAATAAAAATCTAAATGTTGCTGCTGATCTGTTTCATGTTGCTGCTGATCTGTTTCATGTTGCGGTTTTCATTCATGCTCAACTGCTCACAGACTCATGTTTGTGCTGCTGTTCAAAGTAATGTTTTTATGCTACTGGCGTTTAGTGTATTTTTAGTTGATATTTTTCTTTGTTACTATCTTAGATGTTATTATTGTTTTTCTTTTACATTTTAGTGTTGGATGTAACTGGGACCCTGTGTACATAATCTCATTCCACCACATATACCACACATGATGTGAACGAAAATAAAGACTCTCTGACTCTGATGCTGCACCTGTGTGCAGCCCACAGGTGCAGCATGTCACATGTCACTCCTGCAGCATGTCATGACCTCCTCTCTGCAGCGGAGAAGTGGGAGTGGCCAAGAGTGAGAACGGAAACCCTCATGATAAACGAGGGACTACTGTCTATAATTTTTAAATACAAAAGTTATTATTTTTAATAAGGTACATTTACATTTTTATTCTTTCAAATAAAAATGTCTCTGCCTACACAACAATAGCCTAATGCCACGTTCCCACCAAACGCGCCGAAGCAGCCACTTTACATGCAAAGTCTATGTGGAGGCGCGGCCAGGCGCGGCGCGTCTTGAGCAGTTCAAGCAGCGCGGCAGCGAGCAACAGTACTTTCCCACGCACGCGCGAGTCCAAAGCAGACGAGGCGTCGAACTTTGGCTGCTCGACGCGTCGCAGCAACCAATCGGGAGAACCTCTGCTATGTAGAACCTCTGCTATGTGATGACGCAACAACGACGGGACTGTTTTTGGACTTTTTTAACTTACCCCAACGAGCCTCCATGAAGAAACCAGCCTCCGGTAAGAAACTTAGCATTTTTACAGTTGCCGCTGTCCGCTCGAGCGTACGATCACCCCAAACATTAAAAAAAAACGTTTTAATCTCAACAAAGACTTTCGGAGCTGCAGTTCGGCTCGTAGAAAACCCACTCAAGTAGTAACGAGGCTCACGTACAGCTGATTTTATCTGCCCAGTGAACAGAAAACAAAACTAATCTGACCGGGAAGGGAGCCAGACGCTGCTCCCACTGCGCGTCTGCAGACGCGTTCTGTGTGAACAGACATCTGTTGACAAGCAGCAAACACGGTGCGTTGGGAGCGTTTTGATGCGTTTGGTGGGAACGTGGCATAAGATGAACCAATTTAAGATCCAGATGTTCTGAATGTTACCTGACAGCGAGAGCGGAGAGAACTTCAGCTCCACAGGAAGAGGTCAGCATTGGCAGCAGGCTCTTCCCATCCCACTTCGTGAGGTAACAAGGAGGAGGCTTTCTGTCTCGTTTATGAGGGATCTGCACCGTGTAAAGCCTCAGTGCATCCTTTTGGTCCTCGACCCTTCCAAATCTGAAACAGATATAAACCCAACCAATCAGGTTGGGGGAACACAGGTGACATTATCAGACACAGTCAAACCCCTGGATTAAAATCACAAAAATTATAGATCGGAGGGGAAACGACTGTTCTCCAAAAATGTTCATCAAGAAGTACGCTATGTAAAAAGCTAAGCCAAGTCATCTGTCCATCCATCCAATTCCTTTACCCACTTTTTTCCCCAGGTCACGGGGCAGCTGGTGCCTACATCCAGTGCTCACTGTGTGAGACAACACCCTAGAAAACATTCTGTCATCATTACAAGACTCTTGGATTCTCATTAGCGTTGACCTTGGCCATCCCCCGAGAATGTTTACGGATTTCACTGGAGGGAGCTGGCTGATTATTCCATCCTTATCAGAACTCAGTGCCCTCGAGAGCATCTATGGACATTGCTCACCATTCTCGGTGTCTACCCCCCACCCCACCCCACCCCCACACACACACTCTGCAGAATGTCTACGTCACTATGTGCTTATTTGTGCAAGGTGTCTTTTAATATTATAATTTTTTTTTCTCAGGCAAGAAGATTTTAATAGGATTTTTTTTGCCTCCATTTCCTAATGTGTCCAGTTTCATAACTTTTTGTCTGTCTAAGCAGATCTCACCTGTAAATGAGTCTTCTAGGCTCAGTTTGACTTATCTGTCTAAATAAACGTTGAATGAATAGTGGACAGGTCACAGGTCCATAAAAGGGACACATAGAAACACACTAAACAACCATTCACACTTGGGGAAAAGTTAGAGTTACCAGTTAACCTAAACGTGCAAGTTTTATGCTTTTGGGAAGAAACCGGAGTATCTGAAGAAAACCCACATGTGCACTGAGAGAACATGAAAACAGCACTTTACTAGGACTTCCTGTTACGGAGGACATTCTGAGGTGAAGGTCAGCTGACTGCTGGGGAAAGATGCACAGAATGAGTTGTGTGTCAGTCGCTGGGCTAAGCCTACTTAGGACCCACAAAGAACAACTTTGTTCCCTCCCTCCCTCCCTCACTCCCATCATCAAGCTGAAGGAGACCTTCAGTACATGGCTGTCCCAGAGAACTCTTGAAGCAGGTTTGAGGTAGCCCGAAAGACTGGGTCAGATGTTGCAAAGCAAAGACGTGGGTGTAAGAGGATCTCAAAGAGATGATGGTCTTTCAGTTGGAATAAAGGATGTACTGGCACACTATTTGATGAGACCCAACAAGTCAGGTCCTCTGGACTTTTGTTGAAACATTTCATCTTTCATCCAAAAGACTTCATCAGTCCGAGGAGCCACAACAAACTCAGTCTTACTCAGCACCTTCACATAGTGGGTCAACCAGTTTGATGGTACTCAGGTGGTTTCCGGAGTCCGCCCTCTCCCCTACCATCTGAGCACTATCAAACTGGTTGACCCACTATGTGAAGGTGCCATTCATAAGACTGAGTTTGTTGCAGCTCCTTGGACTGATGAAGTCTTTTGGATGAAAGACAAAACGTTTCAACAAAACGGCCGTCCAGGTTACCTGACTAAAGATTGTTGTCTTTTTCCACCTGGATTATTGAGCATGAATCATGATGTTTGATGAGACAGAAAAGAAAAACAGGCCCCGGCCACACTTGGCTGAAGTGGAAAAATGCTGACCCTGACTGAAGACATGGTCCAACAGTAGAATGTACATTTTGAGCAGTCATGTCACCTTTGAGAAGGCCGAGTCTGAGGAGCCAGGAGAAAGCAGATGTCACAGGTAAAAGGTAATTAAAAATCTCTGTCAGCATACTGTCCAGTTTTAAGACAGGGCGTAAGACTTTTCTTTTTGATCAATCCTATATTTAGGGTCAGCTTGGGTTTCCTGAGCTGTCCTTCAGTTATGCTGCTATAGACTTAGACTGCTGGAGGACAAACTGGCCACACTTTTTCACTCTGCTACCGTCTTTACTTACTCTGCTCAACCCGTTTTGTATTTGTAATTATTTCTATCCTTAACATGTGTTTTTTTTTTGTCTTTCAGGTACACCTGCACCTACGTCTGGACCGGTCATTCTGTGTTCGTTTGTCTCTCCTTCCTGTTCTCTGAAACTCAGCCGGTCAAAGCAGATGGCCGCTTGTCCTGAGCCTGGTTCTGCTGGAGGTTTCTTCCTGTTAAAAGGGAGTTTTCCTTTCCACTGTTGTCATTGTGCTTGCTCGTGATGGGAGACTGCAACGACGTGAAGTTTAAACTTGTCTGCTGCTTCCTTAGATACAGAACTTTACTAATTGTCTTTTCTATGTATATGAATGCTCCTGTAAAGTGTCCTGAGATAACTTTGTCGTGATTTGGCGCTGTATAAATAAACTGAATTGAATTGAGGATGCCAGGGGTGGATGGGATTCACCCTAAGATGCTGAAGGATGCTTTGGAAGTTGTGGGGCGGTCAAGTTTGACACATCTCTTCACCGTCACATGGGAGACCAGGACAATGCCTGCAGAGTAGCAGACAGGTGTGGTACTTCCCATTTTTTAAGAAAAGATTGATTGAAGAGTTTTTTTTAACCCGTCCAGAGGTTTTTTTTAACTTGGATTATTGAGCATCAGGACTGAAGAGGATGTTTTACCTATCGACAAATCACAATTCTCAGCCTTCCTGGGAAAGTTTACTCCTGGTTGTTCCTTTGACTGTCGAACATCAGATTCAGAAGAGAAAGAATTTTGTCTGGGTCAAGAAACAGTTGACTAGATCTTTACCCTTACAGTTACTTGGGTGTCATTACTTGAGTGTGACTGTCCAGTCTGTGTGTTTACATTCGAGCAGTTTACTTTTGTGTTTGAAACATCTGGGTTGAAAGCCAGCTGAGTCCTAGGCCATGGTAAAAGCCAAAAAGATTCTGCAGTTTTTGTCTACAGACAAAGCAAGTGACGAGCCAACTTTTCCCTTTTTATTTACCTGCAAGCCAGATATCGATAAGACTTTTCAGCAATTTGAGGCATAGTTTCAAGCCAGTTCAGTTTTGTTGTTAGCTGGTTACCAGTCCAAACGTTGCAGGTAAAGTCCCGACCAACGGTCACCAGGTGCTGCATGAAAGCCCAACATATTGACAGTTACTGATAAATACGGTTAAACCTGTAATTAATAAACATTCAGATGAAAAGGGGCTGCCTGGGGTCAGGTACTCACCTTGTTTCCTGCACTCATATCCAAGTCTTCGATTTCACCTTCATGTGCTTTGAAGTCAAACTTTTTCTTGAGGGATGGAAACTGTAAAAAAAAAAAAAAGCACAACACAGATTATACAGACAGGCCTGAAATTCAGCTGCATAGTTTATTTGAAAATATATTTAACAAAAAAAAAAAAGAAGTATATTGTAGTCAGAGTATTTTAATCATATCTCCAAATGTACTGACTGACCAACAATTACTCCTATTTAATTAGTTTAAATCTTTAAAACATTGCAGTTTAGTTGTCATACAACTGCATTAATATTCATATAGAAACATATTCCATATAACTTTAGAGAATATGAACCAAAAGTCATACTACTAATACCCGGTATGTATAACTAAAAATCAACAATAAACAAAAATATCAGACGTCATTTCCTTAAAGTTGCACATTGGCTGAAAATCTGGCTTTCACATATTGTACCCACTGATCCCAGTGGGTTCTTTTGGTTCAAGGACAGGTAATCTTTTCCTTCGTCAAATAAACACAGTTATTTAGAGACTGACAAGCATCAGCCATCAGTATTTGGGCACACTTTAGTTTTTTGCCAGTAACAAAGACATCTATCAGCAGCACCTTTTGTTTATGGGAGAATATAGGACTTTAAATTCAAGTGGTAACTGTGTATTAAAGATGGACTGTATACTTTTATAGATCTTTCTCAAATACACACACACACAAATATATATATATATGCGTTAATCATGAATGTAATACTCCCTACCACCTTGTGCATATTGTCGTTTTCCAAATTTGTGTATTCTGCTTCTTTTTGATTATTTCATGTGTATTTTTCTTTCTGTATAGTTAATGTATGCATCGAATTTCCCC
Organism: Garcialebias charrua; assembly: GCA_038048925.1. Classification (NCBI taxonomy): domain Eukaryota; kingdom Metazoa; phylum Chordata; class Actinopteri; order Cyprinodontiformes; family Rivulidae; genus Garcialebias; species Garcialebias charrua. The sequence goes on along the minus strand of JBBPBX010008231.1, from coordinate 6,572 downwards.
CTGGGATTAATAATCAATCCATCATCCATCCATCCATCCATCCATCATCAATAATCCATCCATCCATCCATCCATCTGCCTTGTGGAATGGTAAGGTCCCCTTCCTTTTTCCCCTTCCTTTTCCTACAGAAGTTTTACATATATTGTTGAGTATGTTTTCAGAATTTTCTCAGTTTTATACAGTTGTTACTCGTATATGAACCTACAACCAGTCTCTGATTTGTAAGCTTTAATGACAAATTGGATCAGGGTTTTGCTGGCTACCAGAGACTTTTTCTTTCTCTTTTTTTGACAATAGTATTTATTTAATTGGACATAATAGCAAAAAGCTTCCTTATAGGAAACTTGTTTTCTTACAGTTTGAAAACTCGTAATTTAATTGCTTTAAAAATTTTGCACAGATAATTTGTTTATTTTTCCAGAATTTAAATCCATCATTTGTGCACATCAGGTTAGAATTTGGGTATCTTCTTCTAATTTGTATCATTTTATTAATTCTTTGCAAACCTCAGTGTAGCTCCATGCGTATCCCATATGTTTCTGCTGGCTTTCAGCTGATAGTGCTGTCTGTATACATATGTTAGGTATCATTTTGCATTTGATAGCCTTCCACAAACCTGTGTAGAATGTGTTTAATCAGCATAAATATGGTTTAATATGTGCTGAGATGTTGATATGTTTTTAAAACAAAGTAGCCCCATCCACTACTTTTGTTGAGAGCTGTAGCATTATGGTAAGTATTTTTTTCAATCAACCTTTATTTAGTTAAGTAAACCTCATTGAGCCTCGTGGACTCATTTACAAGAACAACCTGCTATAAACTAAAGAATGATGAACAGCAATGGTAGAATTTCCTTAAACAATAAACAATAGAAAAACATAAGAGAGAAATACAGAAATTCAGATTTTTTTTTGATTTTTTTAACAAAGTATAAAAAACTAGTAAAACATTATAAGGTAGATGTATAAAATCAAAGACAGGAACAAATCTGCATTGGTTTTTGCCAGGATTCCAACAGATTCTTAAAACCATTTAGAGAAGTCAGGGCCGAGAGCTTCAGATCTTTTTGTAAGATATTCCATGAAGCAGGAGCAGAGTAGGAGAAGGCCCTTTTTCCAAGTTCAGTCCTCACTGACGGAACACTGCAGGTAATCATGTCCTGAGAGCGCACACTGTAGCTGCACTCACGCAAAGACATGTAGGAGGAGATGTATGAGGGCAGCAGACCAAGAAGTGATTTAAAGATGAAAATGTACCAGTGGAAGAGTCTGCGTGAGGTTAATGATGTCCAGTTAACCAGTGAATACAGGGTGCAGTGGTGGGTACGATAATCACAGCCAGTTATGAATCTTAGTGCACCATGATAGACAGCATCCAACATCTGCAGGGTGCTTGTAGGAGCATTCATGTAGATAATGTCACCGTAATCAATGGAGGGAAGGAAAATCACAGATACAAGGCGTTTCCTAGCATTCAATGTTAGACATGATCCATTTCTTTACTAGGTTTTCCACGTGGACCTTAAAAGAGAGATGCAAATCGACCAGGATACCCAAATATTTATAGGAATCAACAAACTCAATAGGGACACCATTTGAGGATAAAATCAGAGGAAGAACTCCTGGGACCGACTTACTATTTGAAAAAACATCCCTTTTGTTTTATCAGCATTTAGGACAAGTTTGAGACGGAACAAATCTGACTGGATGATGTCAAAAGCGGATTGCAAAAACTGGAAAGCCTTAGCTACTGTTTTAGCTCGACAATAAACAACTGTGTCATCAACGTAGAAATGTAAGGTTGCATCAGGGATACTCTGATCTACATTAGCTATGTAGATTGTAAAGAGGGTTGGTCCTAAGACTGAGCCTTGTGGTACACCATTTTTAACTGTTAAATAACTGGAAGAAGTACCGTTATGTTGAACACATTGCCTCCGATCGGAAAGATAATTAGAAAACCAACCAATGGTGTGATCAGAGATACCGATTTCTGAGAGCTTATGACACAAGATGTTATGATCCACAGTGTCAAAAGCTTTAGACAGATCTAGGAAAAGTGCAGCACAATAATCTTTAGCATCCAATGCTTCAACAACGTCATTAAGAACTTCCGGCTCTGAACGAGGCAGCAGCTTTTCTCCTCCGCTCCTTCCCTCTCCCGACTTTTCCTCTCCCTGCTTGGCTACTTTGTCTTTGTCTGCAGTTTTTCAGTGCTCGCTCGAACGCAAATTGAAGATGGATCTGGTTTCGTGGGCTATCAACTCTATTGATAAAAAAATTTCTACAAAACAATCAGGTCCTGGGGAACCGGCTTGCCCATCGCAGACGCATCCAGCTGGATATATCATGGATTTCTGGGGGGAGTGGAAGATGTTATGCCTATCTGTGCTATCGGTCGAAGATGTGGAAGATTTATTCATAATTGTATTTATGATAGCAGGTACTCTGCTTTTTGGCTTGTGTGGAGTTCTCTGCTACTGGAAAATCAGGAAGACTTCCGCGGCGATCAACGCGCTGACTAAGCTCCCTTCTCAAAACGAGACTGTGATCTGAGCTGTGACCTCCATGAATCAGCTGCTTTATGAGCTGAACCGCAAAGTGGAGGCGGCCACTGAGGACCGCAGACCACCGGTAAGGTTTAGAACTCGTACGCAGCCAGGAGGGTCACATCTGGGGAAGGACTCATAGCTCGGGTCGGTGAAAGCTTCCCATAATTTGGAGTGTATTGGATTTCGGATGCCCATCTGGACTCAAGGCTACAGGAAAGTACACTGTGAACCTGACCTGAAGATAAATCATGCTAATCTAATCAGACTTCCCAAGCAGCCATGGACAGGCTGACTACAAAATTTCTCCAGAGTCTGAGCAACTGAAGACTGGAACTACTGTTCCAGAGAACTTTCTGTGTGCTCTCAGTCAGATAAGGCTGGCCGGTCCCATCTGCAGAACTGTGGCTAATCTGAACAGAGCTCATGGACTTAATCTCACTGCTTCAATCTCAAATGCAAATGTGATTTGTCTTAACTGTTGCTTGCTGGTAGAGTTTTTTGCTGTCTCATATGGTGTCCTGTAAGACAAAATGTGATATACGTATCTTTTTTTTTAATACCACTGATTACCCTCATGTTACCTTCCCTTTTTTCCATATCTAAGATTGTGGCGGCACGGTTTAATTACTGCTGCGGCTGCGTGCACTCGCCCCTATCTTCAGGACGGGTGTGCGTAATCAATTCCGTTGTTTTGTGCCCCGGTGCAATGACAATGCCAAAAAAGATATATTCTATTCTATTATAAGAACCTTCAGAGAAGCAGTCGTGCTGTGTTGTTTCCTGAAACCAGATTGATGGAGAGGTAAGATGTTAAATGAGTCCAGATCATTTTTGATCTGAGAGTTTATCAGTTTTTCTAGAACCTTGGCTAAAATGCAGAGTTTAGAGATTGGTCGATAATTGTTCAGTGAGGTGGGGTCACCTCCCTTCAGCAAAGGAAGAACAAAGGCTGTTTTCCAAGCATCCGGAATGGAGTTTTGGCTTATGGACAGATTAAAGATGTGGATCACAGGGACTGTGATGGTATGAGTGGCCAGCCTTAAGAAATAAGGTGGAAGTTCATCTGGACCTGCAGATTTTTTAGGATCAAGATCTTTTAGATGTGGAAGATGTGGAAGATGTGGAAGATTTATTCATAATTGTATTTATGATAGCAGGTACTCTGCTTTTTGGCTTGTGTGGAGTTCTCTGCTACTGGAAAATCAGGAAGACTTCCGCGGCGATCAACGCGCTGACTAAGCTCCCTTCTCAAAACGAGACTGTGATCTGAGCTGTGACCTCCATGAATCAGCTGCTTTATGAGCTGAACCGCAAAGTGGAGGCGGCCACTGAGGACCGCAGACCACCGGTAAGGTTTAGAACTCTCGGGGCGGCCGTGGTGTAGTGGTAATGGCAGTCGTCTTCCGATCGGAAAGTTGGCGTTCGACTCCCGGGACCCGCACCATGTGTCGTTGTGTCCTTGGGCAAGACACTTAACCCTGAGTTGCTCCCGGTAGGACTGGAAAGCACCTTGCATGGTAGTCTGCCGCCACCGGTTTATGAATGTGTGTAGCATTCAATATATGTGTAGCACTTTGAGATTTTCAGTAATGAAAAGTGCGTTATAAATTGAATTAATTATTATTATTATTATTTTAACAGTTTATTTACCCCACTGATAGCCTGGTTAAAACCAGACCCTTGTCCTTCACTTCGCTTTGTACTAGGGTCTGGGACTTCTCCCATAGACAACGATTTCTCCGGTCGATTTTTGACCGGACCAATCAGAGAACAGAAGGCGGAGTTTTGAACGACGTCGACTGACGTCGTCAGTTAAAATGGCTGCCGCCACGAAGGAATTTTCATGAAAACAAGGTAAAAAACTATTATTTCTTTGCTGAGAAAAAATATATTTCATAGCTGACGTTATATCAGAAGTGTTCCTGAGCTTAACAGTTCCTAAATCAATTCACGAAATGGTCAAATCTGCTGGATTTAAATTGTTTCGGTTTGACATTTTCCAAACAGCCTCGGGTGCGCTACGAAAATAAATTATAAAAAATCGAATTTTATCTCAAATGTTTCATCTAGGCCAACAGTCAGTAAATTAGAGCCATATAATTACACACTGGTAGCAGAAAAAATATCCACCGAGTGGTTTCTGAGCTATTTATCTGATAGCCTGGACCTCGCCAGGCTAAACTAACAAAACTCCGCCTTCTGTTCTCTGATTGGTCCGGTCAAAAATCGACCGGAGAAATCGTTGTCTATGGGAGAAGTCCCAGACCCTAGTACAAAGCGAAGTGAAGGACAAGGGTCTGGTTTTAACCAGGTGCTTTATGAAATAATTGCACCAGGCTACCCCACTGACTGAGATTGGAGTAAAAGAGAAGGTATTATACCTGTACATCTTGTGATCATTTCTTCCCATTCTAAAGCATGCTACAGGATAAAGATGGTATGAGGTTCACCTTGCTTAGTTTAAAAAAGGTATTGTCTTGGGGTGTATTTTTTCATAGTTTTTAGGGGTTGAGGTAGAGCTGTCATTTCTAACCCGAGCCCTAAGCCTGGCCCCAAGCGACCCAAATTTGGGGCAGGCCGGTGTCAGCTTTTAATTGGGTCAGGATCAGCTGCAATCCAATTATATGATAACATGGTCTGCCATAAAATCACCGGCCACACGCGGCTATTTTACTGCAAGCTGACTGGCCTTGAAATAGGTAAATGGACTGTACTTATATAGTTCCTTTCTATCTAATCAAGATACTCAAAGCACTTTACACTACAGTCTGTGCCTCATCTACCCATTCATACAGCACTCTACTAGATCTCTACAAAGCTAATTGAAAAAAATCATTCTAAAGAGAATAATCAGAGCTTTATCACATTCATACACCAATGGGACACACATCAGAGGCAATGAGGGGTTCAGTGTCTTGCCTAGGGACACTTCAGCATGTGACTGCTGGTGGATTCGAACCCCCAACTCTTGCATTGGAGGACGACTGCTCTAACCACTCAGCCACAGCTGCCCTAAATAGGTAAAAAGTTCAGTTAAGCTTCAGATGGACAGTACTGCCAGGCAACGATCCATTGCCCAAATGAACGTTCAATCAGCTGCTGCACTCGGCAGACGCGCAAAGCCGACAACTAGGGGTTGAACGAGTACATAATTTTTAAACTCAACATTAACATAATAAAACTCGAGTAGTTGATGACATCATAGGATCTCCAGATGCAAAAAATAAAATAAAATGAATAAAACCACAAAAAATGTCATTTATTATTTACAAGCCGGATTCCCAAAAAGTTAGGACACTAAACAAATTGTGAATAAAAACTGAATGCAATGATGTGGAGGTGCCAACATCTGAATATTTTATTCAGAGTAGAACACAAATCACAGATCAAAGTTTAAACTGAGAGAATGTATCATTTTAAGGGAAAAATATGTTGTTTCAAAATTTCATGGCGTCAACAAATCCCAAAAAAGTTGGGACAAGTCCATTTTTACCACTGTGTGGCATCCCCCCTTCTTCTTACAACACTCAACAGACGTCTGGGGACAGAGGAGACCAGTTTCTCAAGTTTAGAAATAGGAATGCTCTCCCATTCTTAACTGTTCAATCGTCTTGGGCCTTCTTTGTCGCACCTTCCTCTTTATGATGCACCAAATGTTCTCTATAGGTGAAAGATCTGGACTGCAGGCTGGACATTTCAGTACCGGATCCTTCTCCTACGTAGCCATGATGTTGTGATTGCTGCAGAATGTGGTCTGGCATTATCTTGTTGAAAAATGCAGGGTCTTCCCTGAAAGAGATGACGTCTAGATGGAGCATATGTTGTTCTAGAACCTGAACATAGTTCTCTGCATTAATGGTGCCTTTCCAGACATGCAAGCTGCCCATGCCACAAGCGCTCATGCAACCCCATACCATCAGTGATGCAGGCTTCTGAACGGAGCGTTGATAACAACTTGGGCTATCCTTGTCCTCTCTGGTCCGGATGACATGGCGTCCCAGTGTTCCATAAAGAACTTCA
>JBBPBX010008230.1:43035-63078 GCA_038048925.1 Garcialebias charrua | reverse complement strand
CTGGAGGTCCCCAACCCAGGCAGTAAGCACTTGTTCCTGGGTACAGATGAACCGTACGCGCCCTGGAGGTCCCCAACCCAGGCAGTAAGCACTTGTTCCTGGGTACAGATGAACCGTACGCGCCCTGGAGGTCCCCAACCCAGGCAGTAAGCACTTGTTCCTGGGTACAGATGAACCGTACGCGCCCTGGAGGTCCCCAACCCAGGCAGTAAGCACTTGTTCCTGGGTACAGATGAACCGTACGCGCCCTGGAGGTCCCCAACCCAGGCAGTAAGCACTTGTTCCTGGGTACAGATGAACCGTACGCGCCCTGGAGGTCCCCAACCCAGGCAGTAAGCACTTGTTCCTGGGTACAGATGAACCGTACGCGCCCTGGAGGTCCCCAACCCAGGCAGTAAGCACTTGTTCCTGGGTACAGATGAACCGTACGCGCCCTGGAGGTCCCCAACCCAGGCAGTAAGCACTCGTTCCTGGGTACAGATGAACCGTACGCGCCCTGGAGGTCCCCAACCCAGGCAGTAAGCACTCGTTCCTGGGTACAGATGAACCGTACGCGCCCTGGAGGTCCCCAACCCAGGCAGTAAGCACTCGTTCCTGGGTACAGATGAACCGTACGCGCCCTGGAGGTCCCCAACCCAGGCAGTAAGCACTCGTTCCTGGGTACAGATGAACCGTACGCGCCCTGGAGGTCCCCAACCCAGGCAGTAAGCACTCGTTCCTGGGTACAGATGAACCGTACGCGCCCTGGAGGTCCCCAACCCAGGCAGTAAGCACTCGTTCCTGGGTACAGATGAACCGTACGCGCCCTGGAGGTCCCCAACCCAGGCAGTAAGCACTCGTTCCTGGGTACAGATGAACCGTACGCGCCCTGGAGGTCCCCAACCCAGGCAGTAAGCACTTGTTCCTGGGTACAGATGAACCGTACGCGCCCTGGAGGTCCCCAACCCAGGCAGTAAGCACTTGTTCCTGGGTACAGATGAACCGTACGCGCCCTGGAGGTCCCCAACCCAGGCAGTAAGCACTTGTTCCTGGGTACAGATGAACCGTACGCGCCCTGGAGGTCCCCAACCCAGGCAGTAAGCACTCGTTCCTGGGTACAGATGAACCGTACGCGCCCTGGAGGTCCCCAACCCAGGCAGTAAGCACTCGTTCCTGGGTACAGATGAACCGTACGCGCCCTGGAGGTCCCCAACCCAGGCAGTAAGCACTCGTTCCTGGGTACAGATGAACCGTACGCGCCCTGGAGGTCCCCAACCCAGGCAGTAAGCACTCGTTCCTGGGTACAGATGAACCGTACGCGCCCTGGAGGTCCCCAACCCAGGCAGTAAGCACTTGTTCCTGGGTACAGATGAACCGTACGCGCCCTGGAGGTCCCCAACCCAGGCAGTAAGCACTTGTTCCTGGGTACAGATGAACCGTACGCGCCCTGGAGGTCCCCAACCCAGGCAGTAAGCACTTGTTCCTGGGTACAGATGAACCGTACGCGCCCTGGAGGTCCCCAACCCAGGCAGTAAGCACTTGTTCCTGGGTACAGATGAACCGTACGCGCCCTGGAGGTCCCCAACCCAGGCAGTAAGCACTTGTTCCTGGGTACAGATGAACCGTACGCGCCCTGGAGGTCCCCAACCCAGGCAGTAAGCACTTGTTCCTGGGTACAGATGAACCGTACGCGCCCTGGAGGTCCCCAACCCAGGCAGTAAGCACTTGTTCCTGGGTACAGATGAACCGTACGCGCCCTGGAGGTCCCCAACCCAGGCAGTAAGCACTTGTTCCTGGGTACAGATGAACCGTACGCGCCCTGGAGGTCCCCAACCCAGGCAGTAAGCACTCGTTCCTGGGTACAGATGAACCGTACGCGCCCTGGAGGTCCCCAACCCAGGCAGTAAGCACTCGTTCCTGGGTACAGATGAACCGTACGCGCCCTGGAGGTCCCCAACCCAGGCAGTAAGCACTTGTTCCTGGGTACAGATGAACCGTACGCGCCCTGGAGGTCCCCAACCCAGGCAGTAAGCACTTGTTCCTGGGTACAGATGAACCGTACGCGCCCTGGAGGTCCCCAACCCAGGCAGTAAGCACTCATTCCTGGGTACAGATGAACCGTACGCGCCCTGGAGGTCCCCAACCCAGGCAGTAAGCACTCATTCCTGGGTACAGATGAACCGTACGCGCCCTGGAGGTCCCCAACCCAGGCAGTAAGCACTTGTTCCTGGGTACAGATGAACCGTACGCGCCCTGGAGGTCCCCAACCCAGGCAGTAAGCACTTGTTCCTGGGTACAGATGAACCGTACGCGCCCTGGAGGTCCCCAACCCAGGCAGTAAGCACTTGTTCCTGGGTACAGATGAACCGTACGCGCCCTGGAGGTCCCCAACCCAGGCAGTAAGCACTCGTTCCTGGGTACAGATGAACCGTACGCGCCCTGGAGGTCCCCAACCCAGGCAGTAAGCACTCGTTCCTGGGTACAGATGAACCGTACGCGCCCTGGAGGTCCCCAACCCAGGCAGTAAGCACTCGTTCCTGGGTACAGATGAACCGTACGCGCCCTGGAGGTCCCCAACCCAGGCAGTAAGCACTTGTTCCTGGGTACAGATGAACCGTACGCGCCCTGGAGGTCCCCAACCCAGGCAGTAAGCACTTGTTCCTGGGTACAGATGAACCGTACGCGCCCTGGAGGTCCCCAACCCAGGCAGTAAGCACTCGTTCCTGGGTACAGATGAACCGTACGCGCCCTGGAGGTCCCCAACCCAGGCAGTAAGCACTCGTTCCTGGGTACAGATGAACCGTACGCGCCCTGGAGGTCCCCAACCCAGGCAGTAAGCACTCGTTCCTGGGTACAGATGAACCGTACGCGCCCTGGAGGTCCCCAACCCAGGCAGTAAGCACTTGTTCCTGGGTACAGATGAACCGTACGCGCCCTGGAGGTCCCCAACCCAGGCAGTAAGCACTTGTTCCTGGGTACAGATGAACCGTACGCGCCCTGGAGGTCCCCAACCCAGGCAGTAAGCACTTGTTCCTGGGTACAGATGAACCGTACGCGCCCTGGAGGTCCCCAACCCAGGCAGTAAGCACTTGTTCCTGGGTACAGATGAACCGTACGCGCCCTGGAGGTCCCCAACCCAGGCAGTAAGCACTTGTTCCTGGGTACAGATGAACCGTACGCGCCCTGGAGGTCCCCAACCCAGGCAGTAAGCACTTGTTCCTGGGTACAGATGAACCGTACGCGCCCTGGAGGTCCCCAACCCAGGCAGTAAGCACTTGTTCCTGGGTACAGATGAACCGTACGCGCCCTGGAGGTCCCCAACCCAGGCAGTAAGCACTTGTTCCTGGGTACAGATGAACCGTACGCGCCCTGGAGGTCCCCAACCCAGGCAGTAAGCACTTGTTCCTGGGTACAGATGAACCGTACGCGCCCTGGAGGTCCCCAACCCAGGCAGTAAGCACTTGTTCCTGGGTACAGATGAACCGTACGCGCCCTGGAGGTCCCCAACCCAGGCAGTAAGCACTTGTTCCTGGGTACAGATGAACCGTACGCGCCCTGGAGGTCCCCAACCCAGGCAGTAAGCACTCGTTCCTGGGTACAGATGAACCGTACGCGCCCTGGAGGTCCCCAACCCAGGCAGTAAGCACTCGTTCCTGGGTACAGATGAACCGTACGCGCCCTGGAGGTCCCCAACCCAGGCAGTAAGCACTCGTTCCTGGGTACAGATGAACCGTACGCGCCCTGGAGGTCCCCAACCCAGGCAGTAAGCACTCGTTCCTGGGTACAGATGAACCGTACGCGCCCTGGAGGTCCCCAACCCAGGCAGTAAGCACTCGTTCCTGGGTACAGATGAACCGTACGCGCCCTGGAGGTCCCCAACCCAGGCAGTAAGCACTCGTTCCTGGGTACAGATGAACCGTACGCGCCCTGGAGGTCCCCAACCCAGGCAGTAAGCACTCGTTCCTGGGTACAGATGAACCGTACGCGCCCTGGAGGTCCCCAACCCAGGCAGTAAGCACTCGTTCCTGGGTACAGATGAACCGTACGCGCCCTGGAGGTCCCCAACCCAGGCAGTAAGCACTCGTTCCTGGGTACAGATGAACCGTACGCGCCCTGGAGGTCCCCAACCCAGGCAGTAAGCACTCATTCCTGGGTACAGATGAACCGTACGCGCCCTGGAGGTCCCCAACCCAGGCAGTAAGCACTCATTCCTGGGTACAGATGAACCGTACGCGCCCTGGAGGTCCCCAACCCAGGCAGTAAGCACTCATTCCTGGGTACAGATGAACCGTACGCGCCCTGGAGGTCCCCAACCCAGGCAGTAAGCACTCATTCCTGGGTACAGATGAACCGTACGCGCCCTGGAGGTCCCCAACCCAGGCAGTAAGCACTCGTTCCTGGGTACAGATGAACCGTACGCGCCCTGGAGGTCCCCAACCCAGGCAGTAAGCACTCATTCCTGGGTACAGATGAACCGTACGCGCCCTGGAGGTCCCCAACCCAGGCAGTAAGCACTCATTCCTGGGTACAGATGAACCGTACGCGCCCTGGAGGTCCCCAACCCAGGCAGTAAGCACTCGTTCCTGGGTACAGATGAACCGTACGCGCCCTGGAGGTCCCCAACCCAGGCAGTAAGCACTCGTTCCTGGGTACAGATGAACCGTACGCGCCCTGGAGGTCCCCAACCCAGGCAGTAAGCACTCGTTCCTGGGTACAGATGAACCGTACGCGCCCTGGAGGTCCCCAACCCAGGCAGTAAGCACTCGTTCCTGGGTACAGATGAACCGTACGCGCCCTGGAGGTCCCCAACCCAGGCAGTAAGCACTCGTTCCTGGGTACAGATGAACCGTACGCGCCCTGGAGGTCCCCAACCCAGGCAGTAAGCACTCGTTCCTGGGTACAGATGAACCGTACGCGCCCTGGAGGTCCCCAACCCAGGCAGTAAGCACTCGTTCCTGGGTACAGATGAACCGTACGCGCCCTGGAGGTCCCCAACCCAGGCAGTAAGCACTCGTTCCTGGGTACAGATGAACCGTACGCGCCCTGGAGGTCCCCAACCCAGGCAGTAAGCACTCGTTCCTGGGTACAGATGAACCGTACGCGCCCTGGAGGTCCCCAACCCAGGCAGTAAGCACTCGTTCCTGGGTACAGATGAACCGTACGCGCCCTGGAGGTCCCCAACCCAGGCAGTAAGCACTCGTTCCTGGGTACAGATGAACCGTACGCGCCCTGGAGGTCCCCAACCCAGGCAGTAAGCACTCGTTCCTGGGTACAGATGAACCGTACGCGCCCTGGAGGTCCCCAACCCAGGCAGTAAGCACTCGTTCCTGGGTACAGATGAACCGTACGCGCCCTGGAGGTCCCCAACCCAGGCAGTAAGCACTCGTTCCTGGGTACAGATGAACCGTACGCGCCCTGGAGGTCCCCAACCCAGGCAGTAAGCACTCGTTCCTGGGTACAGATGAACCGTACGCGCCCTGGAGGTCCCCAACCCAGGCAGTAAGCACTCGTTCCTGGGTACAGATGAACCGTACGCGCCCTGGAGGTCCCCAACCCAGGCAGTAAGCACTCGTTCCTGGGTACAGATGAACCGTACGCGCCCTGGAGGTCCCCAACCCAGGCAGTAAGCACTCGTTCCTGGGTACAGATGAACCGTACGCGCCCTGGAGGTCCCCAACCCAGGCAGTAAGCACTCGTTCCTGGGTACAGATGAACCGTACGCGCCCTGGAGGTCCCCAACCCAGGCAGTAAGCACTCGTTCCTGGGTACAGATGAACCGTACGCGCCCTGGAGGTCCCCAACCCAGGCAGTAAGCACTCGTTCCTGGGTACAGATGAACCGTACGCGCCCTGGAGGTCCCCAACCCAGGCAGTAAGCACTCGTTCCTGGGTACAGATGAACCGTACGCGCCCTGGAGGTCCCCAACCCAGGCAGTAAGCACTTGTTCCTGGGTACAGATGAACCGTACGCGCCCTGGAGGTCCCCAACCCAGGCAGTAAGCACTTGTTCCTGGGTACAGATGAACCGTACGCGCCCTGGAGGTCCCCAACCCAGGCAGTAAGCACTCGTTCCTGGGTACAGATGAACCGTACGCGCCCTGGAGGTCCCCAACCCAGGCAGTAAGCACTCGTTCCTGGGTACAGATGAACCGTACGCGCCCTGGAGGTCCCCAACCCAGGCAGTAAGCACTCGTTCCTGGGTACAGATGAACCGTACGCGCCCTGGAGGTCCCCAACCCAGGCAGTAAGCACTCGTTCCTGGGTACAGATGAACCGTACGCGCCCTGGAGGTCCCCAACCCAGGCAGTAAGCACTCGTTCCTGGGTACAGATGAACCGTACGCGCCCTGGAGGTCCCCAACCCAGGCAGTAAGCACTCGTTCCTGGGTACAGATGAACCGTACGCGCCCTGGAGGTCCCCAACCCAGGCAGTAAGCACTCGTTCCTGGGTACAGATGAACCGTACGCGCCCTGGAGGTCCCCAACCCAGGCAGTAAGCACTCGTTCCTGGGTACAGATGAACCGTACGCGCCCTGGAGGTCCCCAACCCAGGCAGTAAGCACTCGTTCCTGGGTACAGATGAACCGTACGCGCCCTGGAGGTCCCCAACCCAGGCAGTAAGCACTCGTTCCTGGGTACAGATGAACCGTACGCGCCCTGGAGGTCCCCAACCCAGGCAGTAAGCACTCGTTCCTGGGTACAGATGAACCGTACGCGCCCTGGAGGTCCCCAACCCAGGCAGTAAGCACTCGTTCCTGGGTACAGATGAACCGTACGCGCCCTGGAGGTCCCCAACCCAGGCAGTAAGCACTCGTTCCTGGGTACAGATGAACCGTACGCGCCCTGGAGGTCCCCAACCCAGGCAGTAAGCACTCGTTCCTGGGTACAGATGAACCGTACGCGCCCTGGAGGTCCCCAACCCAGGCAGTAAGCACTCGTTCCTGGGTACAGATGAACCGTACGCGCCCTGGAGGTCCCCAACCCAGGCAGTAAGCACTCGTTCCTGGGTACAGATGAACCGTACGCGCCCTGGAGGTCCCCAACCCAGGCAGTAAGCACTCGTTCCTGGGTACAGATGAACCGTACGCGCCCTGGAGGTCCCCAACCCAGGCAGTAAGCACTCGTTCCTGGGTACAGATGAACCGTACGCGCCCTGGAGGTCCCCAACCCAGGCAGTAAGCACTCGTTCCTGGGTACAGATGAACCGTACGCGCCCTGGAGGTCCCCAACCCAGGCAGTAAGCACTCGTTCCTGGGTACAGATGAACCGTACGCGCCCTGGAGGTCCCCAACCCAGGCAGTAAGCACTCGTTCCTGGGTACAGATGAACCGTACGCGCCCTGGAGGTCCCCAACCCAGGCAGTAAGCACTCGTTCCTGGGTACAGATGAACCGTACGCGCCCTGGAGGTCCCCAACCCAGGCAGTAAGCACTCGTTCCTGGGTACAGATGAACCGTACGCGCCCTGGAGGTCCCCAACCCAGGCAGTAAGCACTCGTTCCTGGGTACAGATGAACCGTACGCGCCCTGGAGGTCCCCAACCCAGGCAGTAAGCACTCGTTCCTGGGTACAGATGAACCGTACGCGCCCTGGAGGTCCCCAACCCAGGCAGTAAGCACTTGTTCCTGGGTACAGATGAACCGTACGCGCCCTGGAGGTCCCCAACCCAGGCAGTAAGCACTTGTTCCTGGGTACAGATGAACCGTACGCGCCCTGGAGGTCCCCAACCCAGGCAGTAAGCACTCGTTCCTGGGTACAGATGAACCGTACGCGCCCTGGAGGTCCCCAACCCAGGCAGTAAGCACTCGTTCCTGGGTACAGATGAACCGTACGCGCCCTGGAGGTCCCCAACCCAGGCAGTAAGCACTCGTTCCTGGGTACAGATGAACCGTACGCGCCCTGGAGGTCCCCAACCCAGGCAGTAAGCACTCGTTCCTGGGTACAGATGAACCGTACGCGCCCTGGAGGTCCCCAACCCAGGCAGTAAGCACTCGTTCCTGGGTACAGATGAACCGTACGCGCCCTGGAGGTCCCCAACCCAGGCAGTAAGCACTCGTTCCTGGGTACAGATGAACCGTACGCGCCCTGGAGGTCCCCAACCCAGGCAGTAAGCACTTGTTCCTGGGTACAGATGAACCGTACGCGCCCTGGAGGTCCCCAACCCAGGCAGTAAGCACTTGTTCCTGGGTACAGATGAACCGTACGCGCCCTGGAGGTCCCCAACCCAGGCAGTAAGCACTTGTTCCTGGGTACAGATGAACCGTACGCGCCCTGGAGGTCCCCAACCCAGGCAGTAAGCACTTGTTCCTGGGTACAGATGAACCGTACGCGCCCTGGAGGTCCCCAACCCAGGCAGTAAGCACTTGTTCCTGGGTACAGATGAACCGTACGCGCCCTGGAGGTCCCCAACCCAGGCAGTAAGCACTTGTTCCTGGGTACAGATGAACCGTACGCGCCCTGGAGGTCCCCAACCCAGGCAGTAAGCACTTGTTCCTGGGTACAGATGAACCGTACGCGCCCTGGAGGTCCCCAACCCAGGCAGTAAGCACTTGTTCCTGGGTACAGATGAACCGTACGCGCCCTGGAGGTCCCCAACCCAGGCAGTAAGCACTTGTTCCTGGGTACAGATGAACCGTACGCGCCCTGGAGGTCCCCAACCCAGGCAGTAAGCACTTGTTCCTGGGTACAGATGAACCGTACGCGCCCTGGAGGTCCCCAACCCAGGCAGTAAGCACTCGTTCCTGGGTACAGATGAACCGTACGCGCCCTGGAGGTCCCCAACCCAGGCAGTAAGCACTCGTTCCTGGGTACAGATGAACCGTACGCGCCCTGGAGGTCCCCAACCCAGGCAGTAAGCACTCGTTCCTGGGTACAGATGAACCGTACGCGCCCTGGAGGTCCCCAACCCAGGCAGTAAGCACTCGTTCCTGGGTACAGATGAACCGTACGCGCCCTGGAGGTCCCCAACCCAGGCAGTAAGCACTCGTTCCTGGGTACAGATGAACCGTACGCGCCCTGGAGGTCCCCAACCCAGGCAGTAAGCACTCGTTCCTGGGTACAGATGAACCGTACGCGCCCTGGAGGTCCCCAACCCAGGCAGTAAGCACTTGTTCCTGGGTACAGATGAACCGTACGCGCCCTGGAGGTCCCCAACCCAGGCAGTAAGCACTTGTTCCTGGGTACAGATGAACCGTACGCGCCCTGGAGGTCCCCAACCCAGGCAGTAAGCACTTGTTCCTGGGTACAGATGAACCGTACGCGCCCTGGAGGTCCCCAACCCAGGCAGTAAGCACTTGTTCCTGGGTACAGATGAACCGTACGCGCCCTGGAGGTCCCCAACCCAGGCAGTAAGCACTTGTTCCTGGGTACAGATGAACCGTACGCGCCCTGGAGGTCCCCAACCCAGGCAGTAAGCACTTGTTCCTGGGTACAGATGAACCGTACGCGCCCTGGAGGTCCCCAACCCAGGCAGTAAGCACTTGTTCCTGGGTACAGATGAACCGTACGCGCCCTGGAGGTCCCCAACCCAGGCAGTAAGCACTTGTTCCTGGGTACAGATGAACCGTACGCGCCCTGGAGGTCCCCAACCCAGGCAGTAAGCACTCGTTCCTGGGTACAGATGAACCGTACGCGCCCTGGAGGTCCCCAACCCAGGCAGTAAGCACTCGTTCCTGGGTACAGATGAACCGTACGCGCCCTGGAGGTCCCCAACCCAGGCAGTAAGCACTCGTTCCTGGGTACAGATGAACCGTACGCGCCCTGGAGGTCCCCAACCCAGGCAGTAAGCACTTGTTCCTGGGTACAGATGAACCGTACGCGCCCTGGAGGTCCCCAACCCAGGCAGTAAGCACTTGTTCCTGGGTACAGATGAACCGTACGCGCCCTGGAGGTCCCCAACCCAGGCAGTAAGCACTTGTTCCTGGGTACAGATGAACCGTACGCGCCCTGGAGGTCCCCAACCCAGGCAGTAAGCACTTGTTCCTGGGTACAGATGAACCGTACGCGCCCTGGAGGTCCCCAACCCAGGCAGTAAGCACTTGTTCCTGGGTACAGATGAACCGTACGCGCCCTGGAGGTCCCCAACCCAGGCAGTAAGCACTTGTTCCTGGGTACAGATGAACCGTACGCGCCCTGGAGGTCCCCAACCCAGGCAGTAAGCACTTGTTCCTGGGTACAGATGAACCGTACGCGCCCTGGAGGTCCCCAACCCAGGCAGTAAGCACTTGTTCCTGGGTACAGATGAACCGTACGCGCCCTGGAGGTCCCCAACCCAGGCAGTAAGCACTTGTTCCTGGGTACAGATGAACCGTACGCGCCCTGGAGGTCCCCAACCCAGGCAGTAAGCACTTGTTCCTGGGTACAGATGAACCGTACGCGCCCTGGAGGTCCCCAACCCAGGCAGTAAGCACTTGTTCCTGGGTACAGATGAACCGTACGCGCCCTGGAGGTCCCCAACCCAGGCAGTAAGCACTTGTTCCTGGGTACAGATGAACCGTACGCGCCCTGGAGGTCCCCAACCCAGGCAGTAAGCACTTGTTCCTGGGTACAGATGAACCGTACGCGCCCTGGAGGTCCCCAACCCAGGCAGTAAGCACTTGTTCCTGGGTACAGATGAACCGTACGCGCCCTGGAGGTCCCCAACCCAGGCAGTAAGCACTTGTTCCTGGGTACAGATGAACCGTACGCGCCCTGGAGGTCCCCAACCCAGGCAGTAAGCACTTGTTCCTGGGTACAGATGAACCGTACGCGCCCTGGAGGTCCCCAACCCAGGCAGTAAGCACTTGTTCCTGGGTACAGATGAACCGTACGCGCCCTGGAGGTCCCCAACCCAGGCAGTAAGCACTTGTTCCTGGGTACAGATGAACCGTACGCGCCCTGGAGGTCCCCAACCCAGGCAGTAAGCACTTGTTCCTGGGTACAGATGAACCGTACGCGCCCTGGAGGTCCCCAACCCAGGCAGTAAGCACTTGTTCCTGGGTACAGATGAACCGTACGCGCCCTGGAGGTCCCCAACCCAGGCAGTAAGCACTTGTTCCTGGGTACAGATGAACCGTACGCGCCCTGGAGGTCCCCAACCCAGGCAGTAAGCACTTGTTCCTGGGTACAGATGAACCGTACGCGCCCTGGAGGTCCCCAACCCAGGCAGTAAGCACTTGTTCCTGGGTACAGATGAACCGTACGCGCCCTGGAGGTCCCCAACCCAGGCAGTAAGCACTTGTTCCTGGGTACAGATGAACCGTACGCGCCCTGGAGGTCCCCAACCCAGGCAGTAAGCACTTGTTCCTGGGTACAGATGAACCGTACGCGCCCTGGAGGTCCCCAACCCAGGCAGTAAGCACTTGTTCCTGGGTACAGATGAACCGTACGCGCCCTGGAGGTCCCCAACCCAGGCAGTAAGCACTTGTTCCTGGGTACAGATGAACCGTACGCGCCCTGGAGGTCCCCAACCCAGGCAGTAAGCACTTGTTCCTGGGTACAGATGAACCGTACGCGCCCTGGAGGTCCCCAACCCAGGCAGTAAGCACTTGTTCCTGGGTACAGATGAACCGTACGCGCCCTGGAGGTCCCCAACCCAGGCAGTAAGCACTTGTTCCTGGGTACAGATGAACCGTACGCGCCCTGGAGGTCCCCAACCCAGGCAGTAAGCACTTGTTCCTGGGTACAGATGAACCGTACGCGCCCTGGAGGTCCCCAACCCAGGCAGTAAGCACTTGTTCCTGGGTACAGATGAACCGTACGCGCCCTGGAGGTCCCCAACCCAGGCAGTAAGCACTTGTTCCTGGGTACAGATGAACCGTACGCGCCCTGGAGGTCCCCAACCCAGGCAGTAAGCACTTGTTCCTGGGTACAGATGAACCGTACGCGCCCTGGAGGTCCCCAACCCAGGCAGTAAGCACTTGTTCCTGGGTACAGATGAACCGTACGCGCCCTGGAGGTCCCCAACCCAGGCAGTAAGCACTTGTTCCTGGGTACAGATGAACCGTACGCGCCCTGGAGGTCCCCAACCCAGGCAGTAAGCACTTGTTCCTGGGTACAGATGAACCGTACGCGCCCTGGAGGTCCCCAACCCAGGCAGTAAGCACTTGTTCCTGGGTACAGATGAACCGTACGCGCCCTGGAGGTCCCCAACCCAGGCAGTAAGCACTTGTTCCTGGGTACAGATGAACCGTACGCGCCCTGGAGGTCCCCAACCCAGGCAGTAAGCACTTGTTCCTGGGTACAGATGAACCGTACGCGCCCTGGAGGTCCCCAACCCAGGCAGTAAGCACTTGTTCCTGGGTACAGATGAACCGTACGCGCCCTGGAGGTCCCCAACCCAGGCAGTAAGCACTTGTTCCTGGGTACAGATGAACCGTACGCGCCCTGGAGGTCCCCAACCCAGGCAGTAAGCACTTGTTCCTGGGTACAGATGAACCGTACGCGCCCTGGAGGTCCCCAACCCAGGCAGTAAGCACTTGTTCCTGGGTACAGATGAACCGTACGCGCCCTGGAGGTCCCCAACCCAGGCAGTAAGCACTTGTTCCTGGGTACAGATGAACCGTACGCGCCCTGGAGGTCCCCAACCCAGGCAGTAAGCACTTGTTCCTGGGTACAGATGAACCGTACGCGCCCTGGAGGTCCCCAACCCAGGCAGTAAGCACTTGTTCCTGGGTACAGATGAACCGTACGCGCCCTGGAGGTCCCCAACCCAGGCAGTAAGCACTTGTTCCTGGGTACAGATGAACCGTACGCGCCCTGGAGGTCCCCAACCCAGGCAGTAAGCACTTGTTCCTGGGTACAGATGAACCGTACGCGCCCTGGAGGTCCCCAACCCAGGCAGTAAGCACTTGTTCCTGGGTACAGATGAACCGTACGCGCCCTGGAGGTCCCCAACCCAGGCAGTAAGCACTTGTTCCTGGGTACAGATGAACCGTACGCGCCCTGGAGGTCCCCAACCCAGGCAGTAAGCACTTGTTCCTGGGTACAGATGAACCGTACGCGCCCTGGAGGTCCCCAACCCAGGCAGTAAGCACTTGTTCCTGGGTACAGATGAACCGTACGCGCCCTGGAGGTCCCCAACCCAGGCAGTAAGCACTTGTTCCTGGGTACAGATGAACCGTACGCGCCCTGGAGGTCCCCAACCCAGGCAGTAAGCACTTGTTCCTGGGTACAGATGAACCGTACGCGCCCTGGAGGTCCCCAACCCAGGCAGTAAGCACTTGTTCCTGGGTACAGATGAACCGTACGCGCCCTGGAGGTCCCCAACCCAGGCAGTAAGCACTTGTTCCTGGGTACAGATGAACCGTACGCGCCCTGGAGGTCCCCAACCCAGGCAGTAAGCACTTGTTCCTGGGTACAGATGAACCGTACGCGCCCTGGAGGTCCCCAACCCAGGCAGTAAGCACTTGTTCCTGGGTACAGATGAACCGTACGCGCCCTGGAGGTCCCCAACCCAGGCAGTAAGCACTTGTTCCTGGGTACAGATGAACCGTACGCGCCCTGGAGGTCCCCAACCCAGGCAGTAAGCACTTGTTCCTGGGTACAGATGAACCGTACGCGCCCTGGAGGTCCCCAACCCAGGCAGTAAGCACTTGTTCCTGGGTACAGATGAACCGTACGCGCCCTGGAGGTCCCCAACCCAGGCAGTAAGCACTTGTTCCTGGGTACAGATGAACCGTACGCGCCCTGGAGGTCCCCAACCCAGGCAGTAAGCACTTGTTCCTGGGTACAGATGAACCGTACGCGCCCTGGAGGTCCCCAACCCAGGCAGTAAGCACTTGTTCCTGGGTACAGATGAACCGTACGCGCCCTGGAGGTCCCCAACCCAGGCAGTAAGCACTTGTTCCTGGGTACAGATGAACCGTACGCGCCCTGGAGGTCCCCAACCCAGGCAGTAAGCACTTGTTCCTGGGTACAGATGAACCGTACGCGCCCTGGAGGTCCCCAACCCAGGCAGTAAGCACTTGTTCCTGGGTACAGATGAACCGTACGCGCCCTGGAGGTCCCCAACCCAGGCAGTAAGCACTTGTTCCTGGGTACAGATGAACCGTACGCGCCCTGGAGGTCCCCAACCCAGGCAGTAAGCACTTGTTCCTGGGTACAGATGAACCGTACGCGCCCTGGAGGTCCCCAACCCAGGCAGTAAGCACTTGTTCCTGGGTACAGATGAACCGTACGCGCCCTGGAGGTCCCCAACCCAGGCAGTAAGCACTTGTTCCTGGGTACAGATGAACCGTACGCGCCCTGGAGGTCCCCAACCCAGGCAGTAAGCACTTGTTCCTGGGTACAGATGAACCGTACGCGCCCTGGAGGTCCCCAACCCAGGCAGTAAGCACTTGTTCCTGGGTACAGATGAACCGTACGCGCCCTGGAGGTCCCCAACCCAGGCAGTAAGCACTTGTTCCTGGGTACAGATGAACCGTACGCGCCCTGGAGGTCCCCAACCCAGGCAGTAAGCACTTGTTCCTGGGTACAGATGAACCGTACGCGCCCTGGAGGTCCCCAACCCAGGCAGTAAGCACTTGTTCCTGGGTACAGATGAACCGTACGCGCCCTGGAGGTCCCCAACCCAGGCAGTAAGCACTTGTTCCTGGGTACAGATGAACCGTACGCGCCCTGGAGGTCCCCAACCCAGGCAGTAAGCACTTGTTCCTGGGTACAGATGAACCGTACGCGCCCTGGAGGTCCCCAACCCAGGCAGTAAGCACTTGTTCCTGGGTACAGATGAACCGTACGCGCCCTGGAGGTCCCCAACCCAGGCAGTAAGCACTTGTTCCTGGGTACAGATGAACCGTACGCGCCCTGGAGGTCCCCAACCCAGGCAGTAAGCACTTGTTCCTGGGTACAGATGAACCGTACGCGCCCTGGAGGTCCCCAACCCAGGCAGTAAGCACTTGTTCCTGGGTACAGATGAACCGTACGCGCCCTGGAGGTCCCCAACCCAGGCAGTAAGCACTTGTTCCTGGGTACAGATGAACCGTACGCGCCCTGGAGGTCCCCAACCCAGGCAGTAAGCACTTGTTCCTGGGTACAGATGAACCGTACGCGCCCTGGAGGTCCCCAACCCAGGCAGTAAGCACTTGTTCCTGGGTACAGATGAACCGTACGCGCCCTGGAGGTCCCCAACCCAGGCAGTAAGCACTTGTTCCTGGGTACAGATGAACCGTACGCGCCCTGGAGGTCCCCAACCCAGGCAGTAAGCACTTGTTCCTGGGTACAGATGAACCGTACGCGCCCTGGAGGTCCCCAACCCAGGCAGTAAGCACTTGTTCCTGGGTACAGATGAACCGTACGCGCCCTGGAGGTCCCCAACCCAGGCAGTAAGCACTTGTTCCTGGGTACAGATGAACCGTACGCGCCCTGGAGGTCCCCAACCCAGGCAGTAAGCACTTGTTCCTGGGTACAGATGAACCGTACGCGCCCTGGAGGTCCCCAACCCAGGCAGTAAGCACTTGTTCCTGGGTACAGATGAACCGTACGCGCCCTGGAGGTCCCCAACCCAGGCAGTAAGCACTTGTTCCTGGGTACAGATGAACCGTACGCGCCCTGGAGGTCCCCAACCCAGGCAGTAAGCACTTGTTCCTGGGTACAGATGAACCGTACGCGCCCTGGAGGTCCCCAACCCAGGCAGTAAGCACTTGTTCCTGGGTACAGATGAACCGTACGCGCCCTGGAGGTCCCCAACCCAGGCAGTAAGCACTTGTTCCTGGGTACAGATGAACCGTACGCGCCCTGGAGGTCCCCAACCCAGGCAGTAAGCACTTGTTCCTGGGTACAGATGAACCGTACGCGCCCTGGAGGTCCCCAACCCAGGCAGTAAGCACTTGTTCCTGGGTACAGATGAACCGTACGCGCCCTGGAGGTCCCCAACCCAGGCAGTAAGCACTTGTTCCTGGGTACAGATGAACCGTACGCGCCCTGGAGGTCCCCAACCCAGGCAGTAAGCACTTGTTCCTGGGTACAGATGAACCGTACGCGCCCTGGAGGTCCCCAACCCAGGCAGTAAGCACTTGTTCCTGGGTACAGATGAACCGTACGCGCCCTGGAGGTCCCCAACCCAGGCAGTAAGCACTTGTTCCTGGGTACAGATGAACCGTACGCGCCCTGGAGGTCCCCAACCCAGGCAGTAAGCACTTGTTCCTGGGTACAGATGAACCGTACGCGCCCTGGAGGTCCCCAACCCAGGCAGTAAGCACTTGTTCCTGGGTACAGATGAACCGTACGCGCCCTGGAGGTCCCCAACCCAGGCAGTAAGCACTTGTTCCTGGGTACAGATGAACCGTACGCGCCCTGGAGGTCCCCAACCCAGGCAGTAAGCACTTGTTCCTGGGTACAGATGAACCGTACGCGCCCTGGAGGTCCCCAACCCAGGCAGTAAGCACTTGTTCCTGGGTACAGATGAACCGTACGCGCCCTGGAGGTCCCCAACCCAGGCAGTAAGCACTTGTTCCTGGGTACAGATGAACCGTACGCGCCCTGGAGGTCCCCAACCCAGGCAGTAAGCGCTTGTTCCTGGGTACAGATGAACCGTACGCGCCCTGGAGGTCCCCAACCCAGGCAGTAAGCGCTTGTTCCTGGGTACAGATGAACCGTACGCGCCCTGGAGGTCCCCAACCCAGGCAGTAAGCGCTTGTTCCTGGGTACAGATGAACCGTACGCGCCCTGGAGGTCCCCAACCCAGGCAGTAAGCGCTTGTTCCTGGGTACAGATGAACCGTACGCGCCCTGGAGGTCCCCAACCCAGGCAGTAAGCGCTTGTTCCTGGGTACAGATGAACCGTACGCGCCCTGGAGGTCCCCAACCCAGGCAGTAAGCACTTGTTCCTGGGTACAGATGAACCGTACGCGCCCTGGAGGTCCCCAACCCAGGCAGTAAGCACTTGTTCCTGGGTACAGATGAACCGTACGCGCCCTGGAGGTCCCCAACCCAGGCAGTAAGCACTTGTTCCTGGGTACAGATGAACCGTACGCGCCCTGGAGGTCCCCAACCCAGGCAGTAAGCACTTGTTCCTGGGTACAGATGAACCGTACGCGCCCTGGAGGTCCCCAACCCAGGCAGTAAGCACTTGTTCCTGGGTACAGATGAACCGTACGCGCCCTGGAGGTCCCCAACCCAGGCAGTAAGCACTTGTTCCTGGGTACAGATGAACCGTACGCGCCCTGGAGGTCCCCAACCCAGGCAGTAAGCACTTGTTCCTGGGTACAGATGAACCGTACGCGCCCTGGAGGTCCCCAACCCAGGCAGTAAGCACTTGTTCCTGGGTACAGATGAACCGTACGCGCCCTGGAGGTCCCCAACCCAGGCAGTAAGCACTTGTTCCTGGGTACAGATGAACCGTACGCGCCCTGGAGGTCCCCAACCCAGGCAGTAAGCACTTGTTCCTGGGTACAGATGAACCGTACGCGCCCTGGAGGTCCCCAACCCAGGCAGTAAGCACTTGTTCCTGGGTACAGATGAACCGTACGCGCCCTGGAGGTCCCCAACCCAGGCAGTAAGCACTTGTTCCTGGGTACAGATGAACCGTACGCGCCCTGGAGGTCCCCAACCCAGGCAGTAAGCACTTGTTCCTGGGTACAGATGAACCGTACGCGCCCTGGAGGTCCCCAACCCAGGCAGTAAGCACTTGTTCCTGGGTACAGATGAACCGTACGCGCCCTGGAGGTCCCCAACCCAGGCAGTAAGCACTTGTTCCTGGGTACAGATGAACCGTACGCGCCCTGGAGGTCCCCAACCCAGGCAGTAAGCACTTGTTCCTGGGTACAGATGAACCGTACGCGCCCTGGAGGTCCCCAACCCAGGCAGTAAGCACTTGTTCCTGGGTACAGATGAACCGTACGCGCCCTGGAGGTCCCCAACCCAGGCAGTAAGCACTTGTTCCTGGGTACAGATGAACCGTACGCGCCCTGGAGGTCCCCAACCCAGGCAGTAAGCACTTGTTCCTGGGTACAGATGAACCGTACGCGCCCTGGAGGTCCCCAACCCAGGCAGTAAGCACTTGTTCCTGGGTACAGATGAACCGTACGCGCCCTGGAGGTCCCCAACCCAGGCAGTGAGCACTTGTTCCTGGGTACAGATGAACCGTACGCGCCCTGGAGGTCCCCAACCCAGGCAGTAAGCACTTGTTCCTGGGTACAGATGAACCGTACGCGCCCTGGAGGTCCCCAACCCAGGCAGTAAGCACTTGTTCCTGGGTACAGATGAACCGTACGCGCCCTGGAGGTCCCCAACCCAGGCAGTAAGCACTTGTTCCTGGGTACAGATGAACCGTACGCGCCCTGGAGGTCCCCAACCCAGGCAGTGAGCACTTGTTCCTGGGTACAGATGAACCGTACGCGCCCTGGAGGTCCCCAACCCAGGCAGTGAGCACTTGTTCCTGGGTACAGATGAACCGTACGCGCCCTGGAGGTCCCCAACCCAGGCAGTGAGCACTTGTTCCTGGGTACAGATGAACCGTACGCGCCCTGGAGGTCCCCAACCCAGGCAGTGAGCACTTGTTCCTGGGTACAGATGAACCGTACGCGCCCTGGAGGTCCCCAACCCAGGCAGTGAGCACTTGTTCCTGGGTACAGATGAACCGTACGCGCCCTGGAGGTCCCCAACCCAGGCAGTGAGCACTTGTTCCTGGGTACAGATGAACCGTACGCGCCCTGGAGGTCCCCAACCCAGGCAGTAAGCACTTGTTCCTGGGTACAGATGAACCGTACGCGCCCTGGAGGTCCCCAACCCAGGCAGTAAGCACTTGTTCCTGGGTACAGATGAACCGTACGCGCCCTGGAGGTCCCCAACCCAGGCAGTAAGCACTTGTTCCTGGGTACAGATGAACCGTACGCGCCCTGGAGGTCCCCAACCCAGGCAGTAAGCACTTGTTCCTGGGTACAGATGAACCGTACGCGCCCTGGAGGTCCCCAACCCAGGCAGTAAGCACTTGTTCCTGGGTACAGATGAACCGTACGCGCCCTGGAGGTCCCCAACCCAGGCAGTAAGCACTTGTTCCTGGGTACAGATGAACCGTACGCGCCCTGGAGGTCCCCAACCCAGGCAGTAAGCACTTGTTCCTGGGTACAGATGAACCGTACGCGCCCTGGAGGTCCCCAACCCAGGCAGTAAGCACTTGTTCCTGGGTACAGATGAACCGTACGCGCCCTGGAGGTCCCCAACCCAGGCAGTAAGCACTTGTTCCTGGGTACAGATGAACCGTACGCGCCCTGGAGGTCCCCAACCCAGGCAGTAAGCACTTGTTCCTGGGTACAGATGAACCGTACGCGCCCTGGAGGTCCCCAACCCAGGCAGTAAGCACTTGTTCCTGGGTACAGATGAACCGTACGCGCCCTGGAGGTCCCCAACCCAGGCAGTAAGCACTTGTTCCTGGGTACAGATGAACCGTACGCGCCCTGGAGGTCCCCAACCCAGGCAGTAAGCACTTGTTCCTGGGTACAGATGAACCGTACGCGCCCTGGAGGTCCCCAACCCAGGCAGTAAGCACTTGTTCCTGGAGCGGTTTGCAGCCGAGTGTGATGCGGCCGGGATGAGGATCAGTTCCTCCAAATCCGAGGCCATGGTCTTGAGCCGGAAAAGGGTAGCATGCCCTCTCCGGGTCGGGGAGGAGGTCCTGCCCCAAGTGGAGGAGTTTAAGTATCTCGGGATCTTGTTCACGAATGAGGGAAAACTGGAGCGTGAGATCGATAGGCGGATAGGTGCAGCGTCCGCAGTGAAGCGGGCGCTGTACCGGTCTGTCGTGGTGAAGAGAGAGCTGAGTCAAAAGGCAAAGCTCTCAATTTACCGATCGATCTACGTTCCCACCCTCATCTATGGTCATGAGCTTTGGGTTATGACCGAAAGAACAAGATCTCGGATACAAGCGGCTGAAATGAGTTTTCTCCGCAGGGTGGCTGGACTCTCCCTTAGAGATAGGGTGAGAAGCTCAGTCATCCGGGAGGGACTCGGAGTAGAGCCGCTGCTTCTCCACATCGAGAGGAGCCAGTTGAGGTGGCTCGGGCATCTGGTTAGGATGCCTCCTGGACGCCTCCCTGGTGAGGTGTTCCGGGCATGTCCCACCGGGAGGAGACCCAGAGGAAGACCCAGGACGCGCT